>JARFIX010000265.1:0-127286 GCA_036346125.1 Lycocerus yunnanus
CATGATCAAGTTGCTGGCCTTTCGCATCAGGCTTTTTGTCCAGAACAGTCCAGGTCTCAGTTCTGAGCCCTGCGTTCTGGACTTTAAGCCTTTAGAATTCGTGCCGGTTCCTCAGGGGTCCCGGCACCCACGTCATAACCCTAATGGGTTTGGGGATGTCCTTGGCGTCAATGACGCTAAGTTTCGCCCCTCCCAGGGTTTGCCATCTGCTACCACCCCAGCCAGCCAGTCCTTAGTGGCCTGGTCAGCACAGGAGGCGGTCAGCAGCCCCTTTGGCTCTCATTTCTGAGAACTTAGGTGATGGTCCACCTTCCTCGATGTTATCCATAGCACCGAGCAGCATTCCCCTGAACCAGGTCGCACTGCTCGCCGCTACGGAGGACTGCCGAAACGATACGTGGGCGAGGAGGGAGATATCAATATCAGATCCCTCCGCCCGGCATACGGCGGTACGCAAACGGCGGTTTTAGCTGTGACGACGCGGGGGCTGAAAAACTCTTAAAAATGGCGAGAGTAACTGTGGGGATGGTATCGGGGTGCAGAGTTCGGGAGTTTTTTCTCGGGTTCTGCCCGGGATGCTGGGGGAGTGGCCACCCCGCCCAAAGCTGCAAAGGGAGCAGAGGGGATATCTGCATTAAATGCTGCTCTCCTGGACACAAGATCGCAGAATGCAAGGGAATTACGAAATGCTTCAACTGTGGGGGGGCCCATCGGACGGATAGCCGAGACTGCGCCCACACTGGTGGAAGCAAAGGTAATCCAAATTAATTTGAATTGTGCTAAGGCTGCGCAGGACCTCCTGTATGTAACGATGCGCAGGAAAAATATTACAGTTGCGATAATTAGTGAGCCCAATCCACGCTGGGCGGCGAGCCCGTTTGCGGGCCAGGTGGTGAGCAAGGACGGAAGGGCGGCCCTGGTTGTGGCGGAAAATCTGGTCGTCAAACGTAGTGGCTCGGGAAACACCTTTGCATGGGTCGAGCTGGACGGCTTTGACGTGTACTCCTGCTACCACTCGCCAAACGAACAAGATAAGATGGTGGAGGTGGAGCTGTCGGTGCTGTTCAATCAAGTTCGGGCGAGAGGCAGGCCAGCGGTCATAGGCGGGGACTTTAATGGCAAATCCCACGAATGGGGAATTCCTAGAAACGAAGATCTTGAACATCTGGGAGCAGAGGACCCGAGGGGGACATTGCTGGCGGAGTTTGTTGCCGAGTACGGATTGGTTGTTATCAACCGGGGCGAGCAGCCGACGTTCGAAAGGGGAAGATCCAGGTCAATCCTCGACGTGACCTTGGCAACGCAAGGGTTGTCGCGCCAGGTCACGGAGTGGGGGGTCTTGGACGAAGAGACTGCTAGCGATCATCGCTACGTGCAATTCCAGGTCATCAGCACAGTGGGCACTAAATCAAAACCTGTGAGATGGGCCTGGAAAAAACTAAACGAGGAGAAGCTTGCCAAATTTTTGGCCAGCGCGGAGCCCAGGGACGCCTCCGGCCTTTCGCTGGATGCGTTTCTGCAACAGGCGTGCCGCAGTTGCATGCCAAGATCATCCGGCAGGCGACCACCAGTCTACTGGTGGACGGAGGAGATTGCGGCACTTCGCAGGAGCTGCACCAAATCTAGGCGCACCTACTACCGAGCGCTGGCCAGAAACAGGAACGACGTGGAACATCTTAGGTCGAACCTGAAAGAGGCGAGAAGAAATCTAGCAAAGGCTATTGAAGATAGTAAGAGAAAGAGCTGGGACGCGTTAATACAAGAGCTGGACAACGACATTTGGGGCAAGGCCTATAGGATTGCTACCAGAAGGTTTGGCGCGCGAGGTGGCTCGGGTATCGAGGAGGGGCAACTCAAGCCGATACTGTCGGAGCTATTTCCTAACTGTGCAGGACCGTCCCAGCCAATTTCAGAAGAGGTGTCTCGGAGCGCCCATGCGCCATCTATTCCCCTGTTTGCAGAAGCCGAGCTGATGACCGCAATAGCAGGTATAAAGCTAAATAAGGCTCCCGGCCCAGACGGCGTCCCGGCGATACTAGTCAAGAGGTTGGGAGAGACGCAGCCAAGGCACTTTCTTACCGCTTTCAATCACATCTTGGAAAGCGGTACATACCCCAACAACTGGAAGGAGGCGGACCTTGTTTTGATCCCCAAGGGGGGCAGACCCACGGGGCAGCCAAGCTCCTACCGCCCGCTGTGCCTCTTGAACCATGTCGGGAAGCTGTTTGAAAGAATGCTTCTGATGAGGATCCAAGCAGAGGTGGACATGGGGGAAGGATTGTCTGAGGGACAGTACGGCTTCCGTAAACAGAGATCAACGACGGATGCGGTCGATAAGATAGTGAAGCTAGCTAGGGTGGCAAAAGAGGGCACTAGGCACACCAGGAGGTTTCCACTCCTGGTGGCCTTGGATGTAAAAAATGCCTTCAATACGGTGAGGTGGGGCAATATAACTGCCGAAATGTCCCGTAGAGGCCTAAGCCTTTATATACAAAAGGTCATCGATAGCTACTTCCAAGATAGGTGGGTTACCGCCCAAGAAGCTGGTCAGTCAATACGATTCCAAACGACCGGAGGAGTTCCGCAGGGGTCGGTGCTGGGACCCACCCTTTGGAACCTAACCTACGACGGGGTATTGCGCTTGCCCATGCCGGACGGCGTGGAAATAGTAGGGTTTGCGGACGACCTCACTCTGGTGGTGGTGGCGAAGACGGAGGAAGAGGTCCAACGGAAAGCAGAGGTGGCAGTGCGGGACATCTGCAGTTGGCTCCGCGAGAGGGGGCTGTCAATAGTCCCGCACAAGACGGAGATGCTCCTGGCGAGCGGCAGGAGGGAGAACAAACAAATTATTGTGGAGGTGGAAGGTAGCGCCGTAAGCCTTTCCGACAAGAAAGCCATAAAGATCCTAGGCGTACAGATCGACAAACATCTTAAATTTGGCGACCACGTCAGGTACGCGGCCGACCGGGCCACAGTGGCGGCGACGTCCATCGCTAGACTCCTCCCAAATGTCGGCGGACCAGCTGAGCCGAAAAGAAGAGTTTTAGCGTCTGTGCCCACCTCAATAATGCTCTACGGAGACCCAATTTGGGCGGACAGCCTCCAAAGATATTCTGCCTACGCGGAGAGGTACGCCAAGGTTCAGAGGAGGATGGCACTGTAAGTGGCCAGAGCGTATCGCACAACATCAACGGACGCGCTGCTGGTAGTGGCATCTATGGTGCCGATTGACCTCCTGGCAGAGGAGAGGAGGGCAAAATACCGCGAGGCGGATGTGACCTGCGGGGAGCTGCGTCAACGTTCGCTAGACACCTGGCAGCTTCGATGGAACGCAAGTGAGAAAGGCCGATGGACACACCGGCTGATTCGCAGCGTCGAAAAGTGGTGTGGTAGGACACATGGCACCCTGTCCTATGAGGTCACGCAGCTGCTTACGGGACACGGCTGCTTTGAAGAGTACCTGAGCCAATTCAAAAGGGCAGACAACAACCGATGCCCATATTGCGGGGAGATGGATAATGCGCTCCATACCATCTTCGAGTGCAGTAAGTGGCAGGTGCAACGCCGTAATCTACAGGGAGAGTCCACGATGATACTAACACCCGAAAACGTCGTGGATTACATGCTGGAGAGCGAGGAAAACTGGTCGGCGCTCGAGACTTTTGCCCGGAAGGTCATCTCTGCAAAAGAAATCGACCAGAGGAAGCCCAGACCTCAAAAGAGTAGTCATTTAGATTGTAGAAAGGCGCTCGGTAGGAATGCGTATTGCGAATCCGGCGTCTCAATGGAGTGGGGTTTTAGTGGTAGAATCCACACTACCACCCAAAACATCTGGATGGTGTCTTGTTGAAGATTTCCCACTCCCAACGTACAAAAAAAAGGAGGACTGCCGGATAGCCCTCCGGAGAGATGGCTACCACGTCCGTTAAGGCAGACCTATAGGAGAGGGGAAAGGGTTTAGTGCCCTTCCTTCTTTCCAGGTCTTTCTACACCCGAGGTGTGCTACCATCCGACCGGTTTCGCTTCTGCCCCGGTCGAGGTACTTTGTTGTTGTGTTTTAGGAGTAGGTTTCACTGAAGTCCCTGCCTCCTTGTTTTGTATTTCTGCTGCTAGGAGTCGCTTGGCGCGCCTTCCCTCTTTTCTCCCTCTTTTCGCTACTATCCTCGCAGGAGCGTAGCCTGCGAAAGAGTCGTTGCAGCCCACAAGCGGTTTACGATGTGTTCTTTCGTGTTTGCCGATTAGTCTGGCCCCTCTACCGCAGCCATCGTAACCATTATGAGAGCGGCAAGGACCGGGCACAAAGAGTTTTAAGTCCCGGCCGGCCCCGACCACCCCTGTCGACCGATGGGAGATCATCCCACCGCCCGCACCTGGAGTATATGCCAACGGTTTCATTGGAGACACGCTAGCCCCTCACCACGCCAAGGTTGCAAACACTTGGAGGGGTTTATAGATAAGTTTTTCTTATAATAATTCTAATAATTATCACAATTTTAAGGCAGATGTGCAGACTAACAATAGAACAAAAACTTAAAGTAATGCCACAAACGACACAAATGACACCACCACGTTACAATCAATCATCCGTTTTCTAAAATATAAAATGGGGATTGTCACCATTTTCAAGTTGTTGTATTGTAGTAGTGTAGAGCTATTTTGTTTACCCAGGTACATTCAAATAGGTTATATTAAAGGGCTTTCCATTATCTGCGCCTTTTAAATTGTAGAATTAACAAAAATCGGTCATCCACGTTGATGTGTGCCAATACAGCGTACTGCTACGAAAGGTAATTATCATAGTCACATTATTCAACATTAAGTTCTTCCAATACGTACTCTTACAGATAGACTACATCCCTTCAGAACAATTACAAAAATGGCCAACATGGGACTTCTAGATTCAAACACTCCGGACCATTCAAGCAGCGATTATGAGATAAAACCAGAAGTGTCGGAAGACGTGAAATTTAATTTAGAAGATTTGCATCATTCGATTGACATTAAAGAAGAAGAATTACCACCGAAGCAATTGCCAAGAAAATTCAACAGCTCAAGAGAATTTGAATGTGCAGTTTGTGGATATATCACTACAACTCTACAGCGCAAATAAATCTAGAGCTTGCCACAATCAAGTACGCAGTTTTGGCGCTGGAGGAAGAAGTAGGAAGCATAGGGGCGAAAGTGCAGGGATCTCCTCCCGGAGGCGGGTGCACACAATTGCAGACCATCACCAAAAACATCGACACTATGCAAAGGTCTGTCGACGCCATCGAGGGCAGGCTCAAGTCGCCCAAGAAAATCCTCCGCCTCCTCGCGTGAACAGAGAGGCCCAAACTACGCCAGGGCTACTAGAGGTGACCCGAATAAACGCGCGAACGTTCGCGCATACAACGGTGCGAAATGTGCGGACAATGAACCACCTAATAAACCTCAATCAGGAGAGCGATCCCCAACAAAGCGAACGAAAAGGTCGACGACGAGAATTACAAAATGGTAGCAAACAAGAGAATAAAACAACAAAAGCAAGAACAAGCAAGATCAAAAAAGTCCACTAAGCGAGAGAGACCGGAAGCTCTCATGGTAAAGGCAACTTCCGCAGACGTAAAGAGGAAGATCGACGCGATTGAGCAAGCAGTTAAGACCAGCCAAACGATGCCCTGGGTGAAAGCCATGAGGCAGACAAAGAATGGCGACATACTGGTCGAGCTGGAAAGCGACCAACGGGCGGCTGAGGTGGCTTTTCAGCTCCGCGAGAAACTAGCCCCGGAGGACGTGAAAGTCCTCGCGGGCGACACGAAAACCTTCGCCATTCGCGACATCGAGGAGGATGCCACCCTCGAAGAGGTGAAAGCCGATATAGCCAGGCTGGGATGTGGAGAAGATCTCACAATCAAAGATCTACGCCCATATTTCCAGGGCACTCAAATACTGAGAATACAAGTAAGAGGGAAAACGGCGGACTGGTTCACCAAAAATCCACGCGTGCGCATCGGCATAGTGAACGGTTGCCGAGTCAGAGAAGAAGAGACTATCCAGCGTTGCTTCAGGTGCTGGATGCCGGGTCATCCGTCCGCGGCGTGCAACGGCCCGGACAGGTCCGGCATGTGCAATAAGTGCGGTAGAGAAGGCCACGCCGCGATGAACTGTGAGAATTTGCCCTTTTGCAACATCTGCAAGCAAGAGGGCCATCGGACAAGTAGTAACACCTGCCCTACATACACAGGTGACACCAGACGCTGTTGGAAGTGCAACGAGCTCGGCCACCTCGCATGGAGATGTAGACAGCCCACAGTTGCCAATACAGCAACGGCAACGAAAAAGTTAGGTTTCTACAGATCAACCTAAACAACGCGGCCAGAGCGCAAGACCTGCTGAAAGCCACAATTAACCAGCAGAAGGTCGACATCGCGATCATCAGCGAGCCAAACAACATCAAAGAAGGCTGGGTCGCCGACAATACAAAGACCGCGGCCATCTACATAGACAGCCAAATCCCCATCCACAACTGCGGGCGAGGCGACGGCTTTGCGTGGGCCGATATTGGGGAGATAGTGATATACAGCACCTACTACTCCCCCAATACTAGCAGGGCAGAGTTTGAGAACAAGGTGGAAAACTTAGTGCTGAACCTAGGTACGCAACAAAACCAGCTATCGTTGCAGGCGACTTCAACGCGAAGGCCCCCGAGTGGGGCGAAAGCCACTACAACGCCAGGGAGAAATCCTGGTGGAGGAATAGCAGACACTACTCTCCAGGTCTGCAACACTGGTGATCGGCCCACCTTCCGCCGCACCTCCACCAGAGACAGAACAAAGAGTCCACCTCCATCATCGACCTGACCCTGGCGTCGGAAAATATAATGGCGAGATTGGCCGATTGGGCGGTGCTCCCCCAGCAGACGCTGAGCGACCACCAGTACATCGGCTTCACGCTCGAGCAAACCATTGACACGCGACGTAAAGGCAAGAAAAGATGGCAACTAAACAAGCTGGACCAAGAAAAACTTGAAAGCTTGATAACAACGAGACTAAAAGCCGAAAATCTAGTTTCCCCAGAGGACCTTGCCAGTACCCTGGAAGACATCTGCAAGGAGACTATCCCAGCGCCAAACTACGCCAGCAAACGAGCGGTGTACTGGTGGACCGCCGAAATAGCCGCAAAAAGTCGGTCAAAGCGCGACAGAAACTCACACGCGCAAGAGCCGGGGGCGATCTCCGAAAAATCGAAACCATGTTACTTGATTATGATAACAAGAAGAAAGAATTGGGAAGAGCTATCGCCAAAAGCAAAAAAGACAGCTGGAACAATATAATTGAAGAGGTCGAGTCCGACACATGGGGACTCGGCTACAAAATAGTCACTAAGAAACTCCTGAGCAAATTCCACATTCCTGGAATGACGGCGGAAAGAGTGGGGTTGATCGTGGATGCGCTTTTCCCCAAACACGCCAAAAGACCACAAACTGTTGACGAAGACGCTGACCACCTGTTAGAACCCTTCAACCACGACGAGCTAAAACAAGCGGTAAACAAGATGGTAATCAGGAAGGCACCGGGGCCGGACGGAATACCGGCCGAAATTATCAAGAGAGCAGCAACATCAGCTCCAAACGCCTTCCTAGGGGTTTACAATAATTGCCTAAGAAAGCAAACCTTCCCAAAAATTTGGAAGAGAAGTACCTTGGTGCTCATTAGAAAAGGAGAAAAGCTTCAATAACCCAAGTTCATACAGACCGCTTTGCCTAATTGACCACCTAGGCAAAGCGTACGAGAGGCTGCTACTCAACAGACTCAAGCTGGAGATAGAACAGGGGGGAGGGCTCTCCCCCAACCAATACGGCTTTCGCGAGGGCGCTCCACCATCGACGCCATCGCCAGGGTCCAGCAAATAGCAAGAGATGCTAATAACGGCACTCGGCTCACCCGCAGGTACTGCGCTGCGGTAGCGGTCGACGTCAGGAACGCGTTTAACTCGGCTAGGTGGGCATGTATACTCCAAGCTCTGGAAGAGAAGCAGATAAGTCCTTGCCTGAGGCGCATCTTTGCTGATTACTTGTATGACAGAAGCATCCTAGTGGACGAAGACCTAATGCAAGAGGAAGTAGAAGTTACGAGCGGGTACCACAGGGTTCCGTCGTCGGGCCGACACTATGGAATGTCATGTACGACGGAATCCTGAGATTACAACTCCACAGGATGTGGAAGTGATTGGCTTCGCCGACGACATTATGGTCGTTGGTCGAGATAGGGCATTAGATACGCTCAAAACAAAGATGAACGAAGCCTTGGAGATACTACAGAGTTGGATGCAAGATCGGGGCCTCGAGATCGTCCCCGACAAGACAGAGGCAATTATGAGATGTGGACGAAGGAAGACGAACGCCACCTTTCGACTGGGGGCAGTACCATAACCCCCAAGAAAGAAGTCAAGTATCTGGGCGTCATCCTGGACGGCAACCTATCCTTTGCTTCGCACATTAGAAGCGCAACAGAAAAAGCCGGCAAATCCATCTCCGCGCTTACAAGATTAATGCCAAACATGAGGGTCCGTCCACATCCAAGAGGAGGCTCCTGGCGGTGGCGGACTCCATTCTGCTATATGCGGCACCTGTCTGGGCGCACGCGCTGGATAAAGAACGTAACAGACAAGCTATGGCCAGATGCCAAAGAAGACTGGCGATGAGAATGACACGAGCCTACCGCACTATTTCAGAAGCGGCGGTACTTGTACTAGCGGGCCTGCCGCCCATAGAACTCCTCGCGAGAGAGAAAAACAAACCACGACAAAGGGGCGGCCACAAAGCACAGGCCAGAGCTACATTACTAAACGACTGGCAAGACGCATGGAGAACGGCAACCACAGGCAGATGGACCCACCAGCTAATACCGGATGTCGAGAGGTGGGTCACCAGAAAGCACGGCGAAATGAATTTCCACCTAACGCAGGCGCTTAGCGGCCATGGATGCTTCGCCTCGTACTTGTACAAAATTCGCAGGAAGGAAGATGACATTTGTTTCTTCTACGACGCCGTCGACACACCTCACCACACCCTGTTCCAGTGCTCCATGTGGAATGAAAACAGGTAGTTGACAACTAAAAAACTGGGGAAACCACTTGACAGCAGCAACCTAGCAGAAATTATGCTGGAAAGCGAAGATGCCTGGAACATAGTGCAAGAATACATACGAGACATTATGTCAACCAAAGAGCAAGTTGAGAGAACCATACAAAACAACGTATCTATGCAGAAATAAAATAGAACACACCAAGAAGAGCAAAGTCCCGAAAGGGCGGAAGCACACAAGAGCACGCGACCTGCATCCCGAAGTAATGCTTGCGATTCCCGGAGCAAGTCGATGGAGTGGGGTTTTAGTCGGTAAAAGTCCTACACTACCACCCAACGCCATCTGGGTGGTGTCCATGAGGATTTCCCCACTCCCAACGCACCAAAAAAAAAAGGTATACAATTGTTATCTTCTATCTTAAACAAAATCAAATAATTGAGCGTTTTCGCAAATTATAATGTGACGCACCTTTCCTATACGCAATCTTCCAAACGCTTACTAACATCCTTAAAAAGTTCTTTTAACCGGTTCATTTCACCCGCGACACTCTCGCGACTATCAAGAGCTAATTCCTCCTCTCCTAAATCTGAAACACGACCGTAATAGTCTCCCCTCGCGGGTACAGTACGCCCAAGATTCAGAAAGGATGGAGTAAAACCCGTCACGTCATGAGTGGCCGAACGAATTGCGTGCGCTATCTTGTGGATTTGGTCATCCCATGTTCTATGGTCATCCAGGACATATGACCGCATGGCGGTTCCTAAGACGCGGTTCACACGCTCAACAAAATTCACCTGCGGATGGTAGGCCGCGTTATACCACAGGTGCTGAACAATGTAGCTGGTCATGAGTCCTCGAAATTCCTTGCTGGCAAATTGTGGACCATTATCCACCATACAAATTTGGGGAACCCCAAAATAAGAAAACTTGGTTCTCTAAAAACTCACAAATTTTCTTAGAAGTAGCCTTTCGCATAGGCTGAACCAGCACAAATTTCGAGAACCAGTCACAGACTACAAGCAGCATGGTATTACCCTGTTTGGAGCGTGGAAACGGACCCATCAAGTCAACTGAGAGGCATTGAAAAGGAAACCGTACCTTCTTCGCTTTTCCCATTAGACCGTATCGCCCCCCCTGGCAAGCTTTCGATGATAAGCAAACTGCGCACCGACGCACGTATCTAGCGATATCTGACCGCATTTTTGGCCAGTAATACAGTTCGCAGGCCTTGTTGTAGGTTTTTAAAATTCCCAGATGCGCGGACGTGGGATCATCATGGCATCGATTGAGAACGTCATTACGACGTGATTTTGGAATTACTTGCTTCCATTCGACGAGGTTGGAAGTGATACCATGATGATTTGTAACAAGCTTGTACAACAAGCCTGCCTCTACGCGCCAATCAGGGAACTTGTTCGGCGAACTTTGTACCTTGGCCAGTGTACGCCGGTACCAAGTATCGAAGTCGCCTTCGACTAGTTCGAGGGACGACACCTCCAAAGGAGCACGGGATAACGCGTCAGGTACGACATGAAGGTTACCCTTCCGGTGTTGAATTTTAAAAGAGTGCTGGGCAAGCCGAACACTCCAACGAGCCAGTCGGCCCGTGGGGTCTTTCATGCCCATTAACCAAAGTAACGAATAATGGTCCGTTATGACCGTAAACTCGGTCCCCTCAACATAAGGCCTAAAACGCTCGATGCCAAAAATCACGGCTAAACACTCCTCTCAGTGACTGAATAGTTTCTCTGCTTTATTCATTGTCCTGGATGCATAGGCTATTACGTGCTCGCTATCACCCTCGCCTTGCGTCAAGACACAACCTAACCCATAATTGGATGCATCACATTGTATGTAAAATTTTTCGTCAAAGTTGGGACAGGCTAAAATTGGTGCTGATACCAAAAGTTCCTTCAAACGCGTAAACGACGACTCGGCCTCCGGAGTCCAAGTGATGGACTGGCGTTTGACCCTACCCTTTATCAACTCCGTGATTGGAGCCGAAAGGGTGGAAAATCAGGTATAAAACGTCGGTACCAACTGACCATACCGATAAAACGCCTCACCGCCGTTACCGTATTGGGTTTTTCAAATTTAGTGATCGCCTCAACTTTGACAGGATCTGTGTGCAATCCCGATTTATCGACAACATGCCCCAAAAACGTCAAACTGGGACAGCAAAATTTACATTTTCGAAATTGACTGTTAGGTTGGCATCCTGTAAACGCAAAAAAATTGTTCGAGTAGTCGAATATGGTCGTCAAACGTGCCACTAATCACCACTATGTCGTCAACGTATATGAATATGTTTTCACCCAATAGGGGCCAAAAGGCGATCCAAAAGACGAACGAGCGTAGATGGGGCGTTTGATATCCCAAAAGGCATGACTTTATACTGAACAACCCACGGCCAGGGACCGTAAAGGCCGTCTTTTCGCAAGACGAGTCCGAAAGAAGAATTTGCCAAAAGGCCTTCTTGAGGTCTATAGTGCTGATGTAGCGAGCATTTCGTAGCCGAGTTAGGATGTCCTCAAGACGAGGTAGGGGTACGCATCCTTCTTGGTCACAGAATTGAGTTTCCGACCATCAAAACAAAGGCGATGCGTCCCGTCCCCCTTCTTGACTAATAACATGGGGGATGACCAAGGAGAGTTCGACTCGCGCACCAAATCCATCTCCAACATTTTATCAAGCTCTGAGTGAGCTATCTTAAGCATCGCTGGAGACAGCGGATAGTAACGTTGTTTAATGGGGGCGGCGTCGCCCGTATCAATATGATGCGTTACTTTGTTTGTGCGAGTCAACCCTTTGACAGCTAAAATCTTAAATTTATCCTTAATAGCGGAAAGCGCAACTTGTTGTTCTATACTGAGGTCACTGACCTCCCTAACGGCGTCCAAGGAATTAACTTCCTTAATAAAAAAATTGGTCGCCGCTAAAATCAGCCCGAATTCCAAAAAGCTTACAGAAATCTACCCCTAATGTTAGGCATGTATGGATGCTGCGGCAAACTAAAACATTTAAAGATCGGTCGACCCCGCTAATCGTGATAGGCAATACCGCACTTCCGATTATATCTTGGGACGTACCGTCTGCAGACCGCAAGGATAAACTAGTACCCCTCACATACTGAAGATCTAACTGATTAATAAGGTAGTGTCCTTCTGTACCCAGTATGGATACATTAGCTCCGGAATCTAATAAGGCTGTAAGTTGCACCCCCTTGATGTTCAATTTGACATATGGACGTTCGTCCGACTTGGGATGAGTAAAGAGGATAGAAGTAGTGGTGGCTGATCCGCAAAATGCGTTAATTTTACCCAACCAATCCTTCCACCCCAATGCATCGGCTTTAATGGCTTTTAGTAGCGACGAGCCGGAGCGCCGCCACGCCGGGGCACGTTTTTTGAATGATTCTTGGGACAATCTGGCGTTTTGACACCCTTTTTGCCGCATAAAAAGCAAAAAATGCGCATAGGTTTACGGCAAAACTGAAAATCGTGGTCCGTCGAATCACAATTCCAACATGAGAACGCTTTTCGGTTGGAAGAAGACTCGAGTTTCGTAGGTTGGATAACAGGTGGTTTAACTGGGGGAGGATCGCTTACTGATGGTACTACTGCGGGAGCAGAAACAGGCATAGCCGCCGAAGCAACGCTGGCTGCGGCACCGAGCGCAGTCCATTCAACGATACGTTCCGCCGACTGCGCTTCAGCGATAAATCTTTCTTTGTTGTCGAATCTTCCACACCCCATAACGAGTGAAACATTCGGTAGCATATTTTTACGAATCACCCTGAGTTGTTCGGCCTCAGGGGGACGAGGATCACTACGCGAGAAACGCGCTAACATATCTTCTATGTAGCCACAAACTGACTCCCCGGAAGACTGCCTGTGAGCGCGCACCTGATCTAAATACTCACTATTAAAATCGAGTGGTAAAAACCGAAGCTTCAAAACTTCAATCAATTGCCGCCAATTAGTAATTTGTGGTCTTAAACCACGGTACCAGGTCAATGCCTCACCACGGAAAAATTATAACATAATAATTCTAATAATTATCACAATTTTAAGGCAGATGTGCAGACTAACAACAAAACGACAGAACAAAAACTTAAATTAATGTCAAAAACTGTCGGAAGATGACGCCACGATGTTCTATCATTCATACGTTTTCTAAAATATAAAATGGAGGATTGTCACCATTTTCAAGTTGTTGTATTGTAGTAGTGTATAGCTATTTTCTTACCCAGGTACATTCAAATAGGTTATATTAAAGGGCTTTCCATTATCTGCGCCTTTTAAATTGTAGAATTACCAAAAATCAGTCATCCAAGTGGATATGTGCCAATTTAGCAAACTGCTCTACTGCTACGAAAGGTAATTATCATTGTCACATTATTCAACATTAAGTTCTTCCAATACGTACTCTAACAGATAGACTACATCCCTTCAGAACAATTACAAAAATGGCCAACATGGGACTTCTAGATTCAAATACTCCGGACCATTCACGCAGGGATTATGAGATAAAACAAGAAGTATCGGAAGACATGAAATTTAATTTAGAAGATTTGCATCATTCGATTGACATTAAAGAAGAAGAATTACCACCGAACCAATCGCCAAGAAAATTCAACAGCTCAAGAGAATTTGAATGTGCAGTTTGTGGATATATCACTACACGTAAATATACTTTAAAAGTGCATTTAAGAACTCACACCGGTGAGAAATCGTTTGGTTGTGAAATTTGTGATTACAAATGTTCAGAAAAAAAAAATTTAACTGAGCATATAAGAACTCACACTGGTGAGAAACCATTTGAATGTGAAATTTGCGAGTACAAATGTTCACGAAAATCAGTTTTGAAAAATCATATAAGAACTCACACCGGTGAGAAACCGTTTGGTTGTGAAATTTGTGCGTACAAATGTTTTCAAAAAGGAAACTTAATTGTGCACATAAGAACTCACACTGGTGAGAAACCATTTGTGTGTGAAATTTGCGAGTACAAATTTTCACAAAAGGAGTTTAACTGCGCATATAAGATCTCACACCGGTGAAAAACCGTTTGTTTGTGAAATTTGCGAGTACAAATGTTCACGAAAAGAACAATTAACTGAGCATATGAGAACTCACACCGGTGAGAAACCATTTGTGTGTGAATTTTGTGACCGTAAATTTTCGCAAAAAAAATATTTAACGGAGCATTTAAGAATTCATACCGGTGAGAAACCCTTTGCTTGTGAAATTTGTGAGAGCAAATATTCGAATAAAATCAATTTAAAAGTACATTTAAGAACTCACACTGGTGAGAAACTGTATTTTGTGAAATTTGTGACCGTAAATTTTCGCAAAAAATGTATTTAAAAGACCATTTAAGAATTCATACCGGTGAGAAACCCTTTTTGTAAAATTTGTGATTACAAATGTTCACGACAACATAGTTTAAAGGTACATTTAAGAACTCACTCCGGTGAGAAACCGTTTGTTTGCAAAATTTGTCAGTACAAATGTTCACAGAAAGGACACTTAACAAAACATTTAAAACTCATACCACATAGAAACCCTTGCATCATAATTTTAATGTTAAATTTAGATGTATTGCCATTGGTAAACATTGCTGGAAGAAAAACTTGCGATTACGGAACCGAAGCCCTACTTGATTACTAGCGGTTAAATTGTATTTTGTAAATTTAATTTTTTTAGATCGAAAGCCATGAATAAACATTTTTATATGTTAGACCAATTTTCTTTTTATTTATTTTGTGTTTAAGCTCCGAGATGGGTCATAAAAGATGAAATTTAGTGAAAGCAACAAATGATCTGAATCCCACGTCCTCCTAAACCCTGATTTTCTTTCTCTTAGAGAAAGTGGTGGCAGCATACTCACGCTACTCAACATCAGCCCCAAGCTACTATATTCTCTTTTTGGTTGTGCTGACCGTAGAAGTAGAAATATAATAATTTTGTTTTCGAACCCCCCCATGTTAGAATGGCTTAGCGGAGGGATAATTCTTACATTTGTACAAAGGTTTCATTTCCCCCAGATTTTCTCTAGTTCCTCGGACCTAAAAAATAACATTACGAGAGTGCTGGAGAGGACACGTTTCAAATAATATCATTCGGGATTGACAATATTGGTGTTCATAGTTTTTCAACAAAAACATTGCAAATGTACGCTCTGTACTGTATCTTCGCTAGGTGGCAATCTTGCAATTTTAAATTCACATTTGGCAATTGCGACTTTTTTAAAGTAGAGATTATAATATCGTAGTAGTTCAGTTCAGAGTCTCCGTCTTTGGATTTACACCGTACAACGATATCAATGCTTTGGTGCCAATAACTGTGGGTTCTGTGGAGGATGAGTATTTATATCCTCTCACGTTAATATTTGAAGGTTACGACGGTGTTGGAATAACTATTTATTTTATTTAAAATATTATATTACAAAATTAATAACTGGTTTTGTTTCGAACAAAATATGATTACAAATCACCACTCGATATCGTATCGTTGTTTTTCGTACCGTCTGACATAATAAACAATAACCTCATGGTTACTGGTTACCATATCAATTTGTGTACCTTCTTTAGAGCTCCCTGATCTCTACATTTATTCTTAAACAGGCTGTGGCGTTGGCCGCCACACTACTCCCCCTTTCGGTAAAAGCGTGGTAAGGAAAGCAGAAAATGAAGAGAATAAATTCGAAATTAAAGGAAAGCTAAAGAGTGGTGAGTAAGGTGTTGGGAGAAATTTAAAATTTAAACTTTTAGATTTTTAAAAATTAAGTTTAAAATCTAAGAGTTGAAATGGTTTAAATGAAAATGAAAATGAAAAAGTTAGCAAGAAACGTAGGCTGGTTTTAAGCGGTCGATTGAAATTGATTTTTCTTTGTTTTTATTAACAAAACAAAATATTTATCATTCTTGTGACCACTGAAAAGGGTCCTAAATAGGCTGGTTTCAAAGAACTTTTCACAGAGTCGTCTCTGATAAACACGTGAGAACAAGATTGAAGATCTTTAAAATAAAAATGGAACGGTTTTCGCGGTTTTGTGGTTGAACCGGGCGAATATTTTCAAAGAATAGTTGAAGGGCTTGTACAAAATCGTGAGTGTTAGCAGAGTTTTATTCTCAATAAAAAATCTGCTGGTACTCGGATTGTTGTGCCATAAACTAACTGCGAAATGGTGCATTTCAAATCGTCTTTAAAACAGTTCTAAAACCTAATAAAATTAGAGGCAACACGGAGACCCAATTGCTACTCTGATAGCAATTGATTGCATTTTAACGATCGATGTAATCGTTCGATCATTCCGTTGCATGCAGGGTGATATGGGGTTGTCCGGCTGTGCTTAATACCTAATAAAATTGAAAATTGTTGGAACAGTGCAGATTCAAATTGTCTGCCTTGATCTGTTGTGATCTTAAGAGGAATGCCAAATCTTGCTATCCAACAAGAAAGGAAAGTTGTTGCTACAGTTTCAGCAGTGGCATCTGGTATCGGAATGACTTCCATCCATCTTGTATATCGGTCGATGCAAGTTAAGGCATAATTAAAACCTTGACAAGATGGAAGTGGACCAACTAAATCTATGTGCACATGTGTGAAGCGTTCGGATGGGGGCAAAATGGTTGCAATGGTGTTCGAACATGCTTCGTAATTTTGATTTTGGCAGTGTATACAGGTTTTAGCCCATAATGAGCAATCCTTGTTAATTGCTGGCCAAATATAATTTTGCGCATTAAGTTAACAGTTGATCTTATTCCCGGATGTGACAAGTTTGTGTTACGTTGAAGATTTCTTTCCGCCAAGGGCGTGGAATGAAAGGTCTGCAAATGTCCGTTGATGTGTCACAAAACAGTTGCTTGTCGGTGCCGAAAATTGGAAATAGTTTAAGTTTAATGTTAGGTAGTGCTTGTAAAATTTTGAGGTCAGGATCTTGCAATTGATCTACAGCTATGGATTCAAAATCGATTGCTGTAGGAAAAGAAATTGTTTGGATTCGTGAAAAGTATCCGCGACAATATTTTCTGGACCTGAAATGTGCGATGTCCGTTGTGAATTGACTAATAAAATCAAATTGTCTTGATTGTCGTGGTGACAGATTATCTGACTTTTGATTGAAAGCAAATATCAACGGTTTGTGGTCAGTAAAAATAGTAAAATTCTTCCTTCTAGGAAATGACGATGGTGCTTTATAGCTAAATAAATTCCTAATAGTTCTCTGTCATATGTGCTGTACTTCATTTGGGCGGGAGATAATTTTTTAGAAAAGAAATGTAATGGTTGCCAAACTGAATTATTTAATTGTTGTAAAACAGCACCTACAGCTGTGCTAGAAGCGTCAACCATCAATGATAGAGGTAAATCATTTGATGGGTGAACTAAAATAATTGCTTCAGCTAACGCGTGTTTGCACGATTCGAATGCTTTTATTAAATTGGTATCCCAAGAAATGACGGATTTGTCCTTTTTTTTATTTCCATGATGCACTTGGTGTAAAGGTGCCTGAATGGAAGCTATGTTGGGAAGAAATCTGTGATAAAGTTTAACATGCCTAAGAAACGACGCAATTGAAGTACGGTTTCAGGCCGCGGAAATTCTAAAATTTGCTTTGTTTTAGATGGTAAAGCTTGAATACCTTTTTCTGAAATTAAATGGCCTAAAAATTCCACTGAAGATTGTGCAAAAGTAGATTTGTCTACGTTTAATACTAAACCGAATTCACGTAAACGAGTAAAAACTAATTCTAAATGCTGTAAATGCTCTTCTAAATTATGTGATGAAATTAAAATATCGTCGATGTAAATGAAACAAAAGTCAAATTTGCCTAAGACGGTGTTAATAAAACGTTGAAACGACTGAGCAGCGTTCCGGAGTCCAAAGGTCATTGTTGGAAACTCAAATAAACCAAATGGGGTTGTTATCGCTGTCTTGCTGATGTCGTCTGGGTTCATGGGGATCTGATGGTATGCTCTGACTAGATCTAAGGTGGTAAAAATAGTTTTACCCTGTAAATTTTGCGTTGCATCATGGATGTTAGGAATAGGATAACGATCGGGGACTGTGATTGCGTTTAACTTGCGGTAATCGCCACAGGGCCTCCAAGATTTATCCTTCTTCAACACCATATGAAGTGGAGATGACCATTCTGAAGATGAAGGTCTACATATGCCTTGAGCTAGCATGTATTCAAACTCTTTCTTAGCGCATTTTAATTTTTCAGAGTCCAAACGTCTGGGTTTGGAAAATACCGGAGGTCCAGTAACGTGCAAGGTATGACACACGTTGTGTTTTGGTGTAGTTTTAAAAATGCAGGTTGTGTTAATTCTGGAAATTGTTGTAATAATTTAAAATTGGAGCTTGTAAATGATCAGGAGAAATTGTTGTTAATGTGAGAGATTTATCTTGAATTTTGGAAATTTGGCCTGGTATAGATAAATGGGTTAAGTTATCTATTAAGCGTTTGTGTTGTAGGTCGACTAATAAACCAAATTTTGCAAGAAAATCTGCACCAATGATTGGTTTGGTAATATCTGCAACTATGAAGATCCATGGAAATGAACGTCGTAGTCCGAAAGATAAATGCAATAATTGAGTACCATAAGTTTCAATTTTGGAACCATTTGCAGCAAATAATTTTATGGTAGTAAGAACTGGTTTAGGTGACATAAAATGCTTAGGTAATACCGAAACTTCAGCTCCAGTATCAATTAAAAATGAAAATTTAGTAAGCGGGTCAACAACGTATAACCGACAGTTTGTATGATCAACAATACCCGTTGTTTGAATACTGCGATCATTTTTTAGTTTTCCGAATTTTTAAAATTGCAAGGTGCAACACATTTGTTGGCTTTGTTTTGAACTGACGATGGTACCAGCAAATACCCGTTGGAGATTTTGATTTTGAGAATTTGCGTTTAGACGCGGAAGGAGAACGAAAATGAGATCGTGAGCGATTAAAATTGTTTTTAAAATAAGTTTTTAACTCTGCTAATTCTAACGATAATTGTGCAACTTGTGACGTTAATGGAATGAGAAGTATTCGCATCTGTAGTATTAACTTGAACAGAAGCTATGGTACTTGCGGTAACTTCTAAAATCGATCTGCTAAAATTGCTATTTGGTCAAGCGATTGATCGCTGATGGAAAACATAGCCTGCGCTTGTTGCGGTAACCTTTGCAGAAAAAGAGATTTCAGTGCTGTGTCAGCGATGTTTCCGCCTGCTAACTCGCGCATTTGTCTCAGAAGATGCGTAGGTTTTTTATCACCTAATGTTAGTGAAGTTAGAAGAGTGTGCAAACGTGATTGTTCCGACTCTTCGAAACGTTCCAATAATTTTGACTTTAGAGTGTCATATAAATTTTGAATGGGCGGATTCAATATGACGTCTGAAATTTGTGCCAAAATTGAGCCTTCTAAAGAAGCTACCACCGTATTGTACTTAGTACGGTCGTTGGTAATTCTTGAATTCGCGAATTGTGCTTCAATTTGGCAAAACCAAATGCGCGGGTTAGCACGCCAAAAAATCGGAACCTTGACACTGACAGGGGCAAGATTTTGCGGCAGAGGTTCAACGAAAGGAGCAGTGGGAGTAGGGTGAATACCAGGCGCATCAACCATATTTATTAATAAATATAAATATCAAAAAACTACAAAAAAAGGCACTTAGCTGTCCTGTCCTGTTGCACTTTGTCTAGAAGCTGGAATGCTGGTATTCTGCTGGATACTGCGTCTCTCGTGTTGGTCAAATTACGTTCACTGCGCCAATAGCGGTCCAATCCAATTAAAAATTTTGATAATAACCAAAGCAGTTGAGGTAGAAGTGTTAGTTTCCAAACAGTCCAAATCGGAGGTCACCAATTGTGGAGGATGGGTATGTGTATCCTCACACGTTATTATTTGAAGGTTGCGACGGTGTTGGAATAACTATTTATTTTATTTAAAATATTATATTACAAAATTAATAACTGGTTTTGTTTCGAACAAAATATGATTATAAATCACCACTCGATAATGTATCGTTGTTTTTCGTACGGTCAGATATAATAAACAATAACCTCATGGTTACTGGTTACCATATCAATTTGTGTACCTTCTTTAGAGCTCCCTGATCTCTACATTTATTCTTAAACAGGCTGTGGCGTTGGCCGCCACAGTTCCTTTCCAAATTTACTTTTATTTTTTACTTTTACCAAATAAGGAGCTTGTGGTATCGCATCTAGTTAATGTATGTGAAAGGAGTGTAATTTTGCATTCCTTTTCGACAAGCACATGTTACATCGATTTAATATCACGTAAATCAAAATCGGTGTCGTTACATGCTTTTCTTCTGCCAAGGTCAAGGTTTTTACAATAACAGTGTCAGCATCACCTGAAGAATAACTCACAGTGCAGCTGTTCGCTTCTAAGGTTATTATTCTCTGCAAAAAACGCTAAAACTTAGTTTATATTCAAAATTTTCAAATGTTTATAATAATGATAAATAAGACGATCAGGTTACCTTTTCTTGTGTATTTTATTTTATCTTAATGCCCCGTTTCAGAAAAGTTTACTTTTTCTCGGTTTCACCATCGATGATTAAGGAATTTAATCATTGATTAACACACATTTCGGTTGCAGAAACTCCAGTATAATATTTAACCAATAATTAGTTTAATCTGTTGTTAAGTGACTATTTGACGATTTTGATAAGGTTGTCACAATATTGTTACATGCTTGACGAGATTTGTATACAATTATTATCTTCTATCTTAAACAAAATCAAATATTTAGCTTCAAATTTGTTAGGTTTTCTGTACTTAACCTGCAAACTTATTTAGTTTCTTAATCCCCAAAAATGTTCAAGCTCCTTGTGGGAAGACCACCGCCTTTACGTGCCTTCCGAAGCACAGAAACAGCATTACAAAGCGAGCCTCTATCTGGATTCAAACCGGGGCGCCTTACATTAGCAGTTGATTGCACCAACAACCAAGCCAATGACCGTCTCCCCTAATATCTATAACTTATGTAATATCATACTTTGTAAGGTATCTTCGTGCCACTTAATTAATAAATGTTATTTGATTGATTTAATATAGTTCTTGGCGGTCCATCTTCGAGTGAAGTGGCTTTCTCGCTAACTTGAAAATAAATCGTTGCAGGAGCTTATTTCGAGTAATGTAACAGAGAGCGCAGTGATTTTTTCGCTCACACAAAGATCCATCGCAGAAGGACCTAGAGAATCGTTGGTCCTTCAAGGCTGCAGTGTTGTCGCCAAGGCTTCTCCTGCACTCGAGGCGTTGACGCCAATTTGCAATCTTTCCCAATCCACTTTTTGAAGGGTCATCGGAAATGTTCATGTGTTACGATTGTACCAGAAAGAATAATCATTGGTTTACCTGGAAGCAATGTAGAGATAATTTCAAGAAGCCATAAAGTTATTTGCAGAAGTTACGGTGGGGTTTCAAAGTAACGGAAACGAGTTAGCGATGAATGTTTGTCACGAGTCAGCTTTGTTATTAGAAGTTTCACCAGCACCTGCCCGAACCACGTTACGTCATTGTGATTGATTCATTTTAGCCTCTGGTACAAATCAGTTTTAAATGTCAAATCAAAACCCCCTTTGTTCTTTTGTTTTGTCATCATTTGAGAAACCGGAAATCCGCTGCTGTCCCTAAAAACAGATTACCGTTCATTACTGTCAATTAATTGAGAAATTTTGGAGTATCACTCACCGTTTGCATTAATCAATTACTGGTCAAATTGCGTTTGAAAAGTAATCCATTACCGGCGCCGAAAAGAATTTTTTATAACAAAAAGCTGTAGCTAGAAAGAAAAATTGAGAACCACCGTTATTTTAAATTAATTAATTAATTACTTACCGAAGATCATGGACATCAAAGCTCACACTGAAGGACAGAACCGTACTCAGTACGCAATGTAGAATTGCATTAAAATATTTTAATTTGTTCCTTTTTTATAAATTAGTTTTTTTTATAATAATTCTTATAATTTTCACAATTTTAAGACAGCTGTGCAAACTGACAACAAAGCGACAGCATAAAAACTTAATTAAGGTCAAAAACTGTCGGAAGATGGCGCAACACACAGTTTAGAACAAAAACAATATTAATCAATAATTGGTAAAATACAAAATGGATGATTGTCACTATGTTCAAGTCGATGTATTGTAGTAGTGCATAGCTATTTTGTTTACCCAGGTACCTTCAAATAGGTTAATACATTAAAGAGCTTTCCATTATCTGAGCCTTTTATATTGTAGAATTAACAAAAATCGGTCTTCCTAGTAGAAGTGCTCTAGTGCTAGGATAGGTAATTATCATTGTCACATAATTCACCATTAAGTTCTTCCAATACGTACTCTTACAGATAGACTCAAGTTATCCCCCCAGAACAATTACAAAAATGGCCAACATGGGACTTCAAGATTCAAACACTCCGTACCATTCAAGCAGCGATTATGAGATAAAATCAGAAGTGTCCGATGATGTGAAATTTAATTTAGAAGATTTGCATCATTCGATTGACATTAAAGAAGAACAATTACCACAGAAGAAATTGTCAAGAAAATTCAACAGCTCAAGCAAATTTGAATGTGCAGTTTGTGGATATATCACTACACATATGTACGTTTTAAAAGTGCATTTAAAAACTCACAGCGGTGAGAAACCGTTTAGTTGCGAAATTTGTGGATACAAATGTTTGCAAAAAGGAAATTTAATTGTGCATTTAAGAACTCACACTGGTGAGAAACCATTTGTGTGTGAAATTTGCAGTACAAATTTTCACGAAAACCAGATTTGAAAAATCATTTAAGAACTCACACCGGTGAGAAACCATTTGTGTGTGAAATTTGCGAGTACAAATGTTCACGAAAATCAGATTTAAATAATCATTTAAGAACTCACACCGGTGAGAAACCCTTTGGTTGTGATATTTGTGAGTACAAATGTTCATAAAAAGGAAATTTAAGATTACATTTAAGAACTCACATCGGTCAGAAAACGTTAGTTTGTGAAATTTGCGAGTACAAATGTTTACGAAAATCAGATTTTAAAAAACATTTAAGAACTCACATCGGTGAGAAACCGTTCGTGTGTGAATTTTGTAAGTACAAATGTTCAAAAAAAGGAAATTTAACATTTCATTTAAGAATTCACGCCAATGAGAAATCGTTTGGTTTGTGAATTTGTAAGTGCAAATGTTCACATAAATGTAATTTAAAATCACATTTGAGAACCCACACTGGTGAGAAACTGTTTGTTCGCAAAAATTTGTCGTGTACTCACTTTTTGTTGTTTGATTATTATAGTAGATCCTTTTGTGAAGTCGAGCAGGAAAATCGAAAAAAAATGTTAGCCATTCACCTGACCGTACATTATTTTAGATAAACGAGAGTTTATAACAGATAATTTTTGGTAAAGATAGTTCAGTTAATGTAGATAACCTGACAGTAATCGTTATTGATACACACAACAAATAATTAAAAATAAAGATACTTTTAGCGATTGTTATTTCTTTTCCGCCACTTGTTGTAGATATTAGATAAAGGTAATTTACGTAATAAGATCTACGTTGCGCAACTTAACAAATTTCCCACCATAATTTGAACACAACGCAGAAGATTTTGTTCTTTGATAAATAAACTGAGCTGCTCACCATCTTGCTTCGCTTGACTTTTCTTTGCCGTTCAATTAACTGTACATTAATGAAGAGATAGTTCAGATCGATCTCCCCTAATTTTAACCTTCTCTGCTTGCAAGTTAAATCGAATCTCAACTTGCTGGCAGAAATGCCCCAAAAAAACAGTTAAAATAAAATTTTTAACTTTTTAAAAAATTAAAAAAAAAATAAATAAAAAGATTTAAAAAAAAACCAAAAAGTATACAAAAAGAATTTAAAAGGCACCAAAATACAAAATTCTAAATTATGAAATTATTAATTTTAAATTTTAATTAAATAAAAATTGAAAGTCGCAACAACACCTAAACATCTAATTCAGGAATTGTGTATAGAAGAAATTGGCTATGTTACTCGCCTAGATTGGATGTGGATTGTGGAAATCGCTGTTGATTTATGATCCTATTTTAAAACAGATGTTATCAAAAGATAAGAAATCTGTAAAATATTTATCGCCAACCATTAAAAATGAAATTATCGATCTCTAACCACAGAGGTGAAGATTAAATTGATCAGTCAAATCAATTAATCACAACTTTTTTCAATAATAATGGATACAACCCAAATGTTGTGAAAATTGATCCGATGCCGATTTGGTACTCTTATCGGAGAATCTAATCAGGTTTTATTCCAAGTATCTATCGGATTCACTTTCGCAAAAATATTTGTCATTCAGACGCAAGATCGATTAATGACTTGGCGAAAATACTTATTTGAAATCAAATGATCTCGAGTTCAGTCAAAAATATCTGCTGTGCTTATATCTTTTTTAACGATTCTAACTTTGGAGAGATCATTTTCAATCTTAAAATTATTGATCACGAATTATTTGAAAAATAAAATGTCCCAAAACAGACTTTGGTTTGAATTTTTTGGTTTTGAAAAATTTGAATGATTTTTATTTTGCCGCTGTAGGCAGCGCAAGCACTTCCCACCCTGTTAACCTCCATTCGCTTGTGACAAATGGCGCCTATTATTATTAATCAGGTATACATTCCTTCGGAATATTTCTACTTTTTTACAAAAGTCTTTACAATTCATTTATCGAGGTGAATTACTCCCCATGTTCTTTTCTTTGTCGTTCTATAGTCCCGCGTGTGTTTTTGTCTCGTGCACTATCCTTCTCCATTCTAGTCTGTTCTCGCACTTTTCCTTCCAACCCGTTATTCCCATAGCCCGTAGGTCATTTATCACCTCGTCTAACCATCTATCTCTTGTTCTTCCTCTAGGTCTCGTCTCACTCGGTCTCCATTCCGTAATCTGTCTTAATACGCTTTGTGGGCCTTTCCTTGTTATGTGTCCTAGCCATCGTATTCTCTGCGCCTTCATGTGTCTCGCAATATCTCCATCGTCCAGGATCTCCATTACTTCAGCATTTGTTCTTTGCCTATACTGATTTTCTTCAATCTTCTTTAAGTCAAGAGTCGCTCTCAACAGCTTTCTCTCGAATGCTCTCAGTCTTTCTTCTTCTCGCTTATTCAGGTTTATTACTTCTGCGGCATATGTGACTACCGTTCTCACGAAGGTCTTATATATTCTCATCTTAGTTCGTATAGATATGTTCGTGCTTTTCAACACCTTCTTGTTTACGTGATAAGCTCTCCAACCTGCTTGTATCTTTTCTTGTATCTCTGTTGTTCTGTTGTTGTTTTTGTTCAGCTGGAGTCCTAGATACTTAAATTTTCTACCTCTTCAAACGTATATTTTCTGATCTTTATCTCATTTTGTAGTGTACCTTCTTTTCTATTGAAGTTCATAAACTTGGTCTTGTTTTCATTGATCTTTAGACCCATTTCGGATGCTTGTTCTTCCATTTCATTGAAAATCTGGCTCATTTTCTGTCTTGATCTGGCTATAATTACGATGTCATCGGCGTATGCTATTATTTGCCATTCCTTCGTTACGATCGTTGCTCTGTTCTCTAATTTTCTGACTACTCTCTCAATCACCAAGTTAAACAGAGCTGCCGACAGCGCATCGCCTTGTCTTACTCCACTATTGACTGGGAATTCATCCGATTCGCTTTTCCCGAACTTCACTGTTGCTCTCGATTCCTTTATTGTCATCTGTATCAAATGCCTTAATTTTTTTGGTATACCCAATTCTACCAGCACTTTAAATAGTTTTTCACGTTTAATCGAATCGAACGCCCGTTGAAAGTCTACAAATAGCAGGTATAACCCTATGTTATGTTCGTACGCTTTTTCGGTTATTTGTTTATCACATGTAACCGAGTCATGAAATAAGTCTGGTACACGTACTGAGACTGCGAAAGACCAGATCTTATTGTAATTTCGAATTAACATAGTGGAACTCGTAGAAAATTATCCATCAAAGTGAATCCGATAACTAACGGGGAAATCACCAGAGGTGAGAATAGTAGTAATAAAGTACCTGAGTACTGGAAGCATATTAAGTTTCGAAAGTTAGGTTATAAGACGAATTTCGGATGAAAAAATCGAAAAAGAAGATTGGAACGAACCGAGATTTTAGAACGAGAAAGTACATAGATCAACGAGAGCAAACACGCAACGATGGAGAGTAGAGACGAAGAAGAAGAGGACAGATCACAAAGAATAGTAAACTTCGAATGGAAATCGCAAGGAACATGACGGATAAAATGGAAGAAAATTGAGCACGAGCAGAGTCAAAATTTATGTCGAGATATCAGTCAAACGTCGAAGCAATACACCAACAGGAATTGGAGTAAGAAGAAAGGAGACTCAGAGTAAACTGGAAAGACCAAAGATTGAGAGGAAAATAGAATAAGAGCCAAAGTTGAACGGGAGAATGGAAGAGATGTAAAGGTGGGCCATTTAAAACTTACCATGCCAGGAATTTCTATAACCTGGGATTACCAGAAGCGAAGATTAGTGGAAGAGAGAACTGAATCTCCAGACCAACTAGTAAAAAACTAGCAAGACATACTGGGTGGATGATACATGATACGGAATGGCGAGAAAATGGAATACCGAGCAGGAAACTAAAGAGAGGCGTAAATGAAGGCGAACGACAAAAAAAGAGAATCTAGGATATGGAGAGTTGGCACTTGGAATGTCAGAACGTTGTTGAAGAAAGGAAAAATATACGAGACAATGAGAGAACTAGTGAAATACAGAGTCAACATAGCGGCAGTGCAAGAGATGAGATGGGGGGGAAGTGGAGAAGTAAATGCAGGTGAATATACGTTTTTGTTTTCTGGAGAAGAGAAACAAGGATCAAACGGCGTAGGCTTCTTTGTGAGAAACGACCTGAAAAGAAATGTAATGCAGTTTAAACCACTTAACGGCAGAATCGCATATTTGAGATTAAGATCAAGTCCGATAAATGTAAGCTTAATAGTTACATACGCACCAACCGAAGACAAATGCAACGACGAAAAGGAACAATTTTACTGCGAACTGGAAAAAATGGCTGAAATAGTACCCAGACGTGATATATTGCTAATACTTGGTGATTTTAACGCCCAGATAGGCAAAGAAGACTATCTTAGTGAAGTAGCCGGCAAATTCACGATACATGAAAAGACCAACGACAACGGGCAAAGATTATGTAATTTGGTAACAGCACTGAATATGACTATAAGTAGTACGAAGTTCAAACACAGACCAATACACAAGATAACGTGGATGAGGCCGGGAGCAAATAATGATGAAGACGGAAGCCAGATAGACCACGTCTGCATATCAAAAAAGGAACAACTCACATCAAAGACGTAAGAACATATCGCGGGCAAATGTGGACTCTGATCATTACTTGGTAATAGCAAAGTTAGCGCACACAAATATCCACAAAAGGAGAGAAGACAACAACAAAAAACTATCACTGGAAAAATTCGTAGACACGAAGGTCAAGACGAAATACGCAGAAGAAACAAACAGAATAATTGATAACATGGAAAAAGAACAGGACATAGACAGAGAATGGAATAACATTAAAATGGCAATGAAGACAAGTGCAGAAAGAACAATAGGATTTCAGAAACAAGCCGTACACAAGAAATGGTTTGATGAAGAATGCGAAAAGATGGCAGACAATAAGAAAACAGCAAGAATGATATGGATGAAAACAAAAAGAGAAGAGGACCGAACTATATATAAAGACAGAATGAAGGAGGCAAACAAGATGTATAAGAAGAAAAAAAATGCTTGGCTAAACGAAATTATGAACGAGATAGATGATG
The DNA here is from genome assembly GCA_036346125.1 of Lycocerus yunnanus. NCBI lineage: Eukaryota > Metazoa > Arthropoda > Insecta > Coleoptera > Cantharidae > Lycocerus > Lycocerus yunnanus. The sequence continues at coordinate 27,937 of JARFIX010000265.1, forward strand.
AATGTAAGAATAATAACGTTAAGAAATTTTACCTAGGAATAAAACAACAAACAAGAAAGCGCAAAGTAAACACTAGAACAATGAAAGATGAGAACGGTCAAAGCGGCGACAATGAAGAAGAAATAAAGGAAATATGGAAGAGGCACTTCCAGCAATTGTTAAACCAATTAAATGACGAAAAAGTTACAGTAGAAACTGAAGAAACACCAGAAGAAACAACAGTATCAGAACCAACATATGAAGAAATGAAAACAATAATGAACAAGATAAAAAATGGAAAGGCACCAGGAAAAGACGAAATATGCGGTGAGTTGATAAAGAATGCAGATGAAGGAATACAGCAAAGAATATACGAACTAATAATTGAAATTTGGCGAAAAGAAGATATGCCGATAGAATGGAAATTAGGAAGAATAGTACCAATTCACAAAAAAGGCGACATAGAAGAATGTAGAAATTATAGAGGAATAACCCTACTACAGGTGATTTACAAGATTATGTCGACACTCATATATAACAGAGTAAAAAACGAAATTAGAAACAAAGTCGGTGACAAATGGCGCCTAACATTGCTAAATAATTGACTCCAATGAATCAAGTGGTATTTGGAAATGGAAGAAAAGAAATTAAAACGGAAAAAGTTGAAGATCCGAAATTTTAATTTAATTTATAAATAAAAAACTGTAAAAATGCACTTGTTTTTGAAGGTCAGATTTATTTTCTTCAGAACGTAAAGTTCTCGATGTACTATTTTCTTTTCCGTTAAGTAAATCGAACTTGTATGTTGTAGTTGAAAATGGATAAGAATAATGGAAATTGACAATTTAGTTATAAATAGGACTGGAGAGGAATCTTCACTCATGTGCGGTTTTGAGGTAACTGAATTTATGGAATCGCAGATTCAAAGTACATCGGCTACTTCAGCAAAATATTTCAAAAGCAGCAGTAGTAACGGTAAAGCAATTTTAATTACCGTACAATACACAATTATAATTTTTTGCAGGAAGAAGAATGTTGGCCAGTGGAGGTAAACCTTCCCAAATTTCTGCTAAAAAAGAAAAATTTCGGCTGCAGGTTGAATATTTTAAATTAAAAAATTACCTTACCAAACTAGAAAATTAAAATTGGAACAGGAACTAAAACTAGCAAAGTATTTTATCAATTTATTTATTTCTTTAATACAATGCAATTTAAAAAAAAAGGTTTTTAAAAAGGTTTTAGAAGACCTAAGGGGGCATAAGTCACCCCTCCCTCTAGAGACGCTAGTCTGATTAATGAAATGTATTAAAAGTATATTACTAGGAGGGCTGAGCTCCCATAGAATTTCAAAAGTTGAAAAAAAAGTAAATCAGTAATAATCTGAAGGGATGATTCTTGACCCTTCTTAGTTATTAACTCGATTTCGAGTGTCATGACTGCCAATAAGGAGGAGCTTTTTTGGCTAATTACCCCGGTTGGTAGTCGCTTCTTTCCGAGGGAAGATGGTCAGAATAAATTTGTTTACTCCGCCTGGGCTCGAACCAGGTATCTCGATTTGGCATTCGACACACAAAAATGCCAGACCATGACCATCTTGACCCTGTCCACAAAGCAAATAAGTTACCTTTTTGAACTTTTGTGCTATTTTTATCTTTTCGACTTTTGCCAAGATTTCAACATGAAGGCCCCACGGTTGGTTATACCGACTTGGAAAATGTACCCGTAACCCTGTTTTGTATTATTAATGGTGGCAATCATCAACACGGGGAGACCGAGAGATGGCTGTACGTGCCTTCCGAAGCATGGAGACGACCATAAAAAAGTTAGACCGTTTTGGATTTCTAACTACCAGGTTATGACCATCATCTATTACATACAAATTTTTTTAAATTTTGGACCCCCACCCCTTATGCAAGGTTACATGAGATATAAGAAAACCCCTCTTCCGTTGTGCATAAAGATTATTAAAAAAAAAAAATTTGACCCACCCTCTTGTAATTTACATACATTTATGACTTAAATTGCTTTTTAGGCTACCCCCATCCCATCATCGACGCCTCTGAAGATACTTGCAAATAACACCTGCAAAGAAATAAAAGATGTCCTCGGACGACTTCTTGATGCGCTCCCTTCCTATAACATAATCTACATCTTTGCCTGTAATTTGCTGACCACGCCCCCTTGATACGCCTATTTCTTCCCATCATATGAACCACACCTTATTGACACGCCGTCTTTATTATTTACTATACTCTTTTATTTGTAACCCATCTCGTGATTCCCTGAATGGCTTCATTGGTCGTGCCCTTCACCATTCTCGATTCTTGATCCTGCACTGTTACTATCAGGTCGTTTGCAAACCCAATCAGGGTTACTTTTGCAGAATTTCGAATCAGAGTACTCCATTTTCACTAAAATTTAAGATTTGCAAATAGTTAAAAATAATTTAAACTTATAAAATTAATAATAAAAAAAATAATAAAACAGAAACACATGAACAACAAGAGGTATTCACTTCGAATTTATATTTTACCTTATAATTCTGAGCTCCTGGTATTAAAAGGTACAAAACTTTGCTAAAAGAATACTTTGCTGAGTAGAAATTTACAACTTTTAGTCCTTCGTAGCAGGAACACATGAACGAGAAGAGGTATTCACTGCGAATTTATATTTTACCTTATAATTCTGCGCTCCTGGTATTAAAAAGTACAAAACTTTGCTAAAAGAATACTTTGCTGAGTAGAAATTTATAAATTTTAGTCTTTCGTAACAGGAACACATGAACGAGAAGAGGTATTCACTCGAATTTATATTTTACCTTATAATTCTGCGCTCCTGGTATTAAAAAGTACAAAACTTTGCTAAAAGAATACTTTGCTGAGTAGAAATTTACAACTTTTAGTCCTTCGTAGCAGGAACACATGAACGAGAAGAGGTATTCACTTCGAATTTATATTTTACCTTATAATTCTGCGCTCCTGGTATTAAAAAGTACAAAACTTTGCTAAAAGAATACTTTGCTGAGTAGAAATTTACAACTTTTAGTCCTTTGTAGCAGGAACACATGAACGAGAAGAGGTATTCACTTCGAATTTATATTTTACCTTATAATTCTGCGCTCCTGGAATCAAAAAGGACAAAACTTTATTAAAAAATAGTTTGCTAAGTGGAAATTTATAAATTTTAGTCTTTCGTAACAGGAACACATGAACGAGAAGAGGTATTCACTCCGAATTTATATTTTACCTTATAATTCTGCGCTCCTGGTATTAAAAATTACAAAACTTTATTGATAAAATAGTTTGCAAAGTAGAAATTTTAAGATAGTATATAAATTAATATTTTTCTACAATGAGTATTTACATGGGCAGAGTTCGCTAAGTGACACTCGTAAATATAAGTTTTCCTGTAGAAATGAAAGCCAATTATGAAAGAGTACCAATCGAGAAGAATTATAGGGTGAGGATGAATCGAAAATTTTGACGTTTAGGCACCAAAAAATCAAAAATTATAATACGTTTCTACGATAGGCTATATTCGAACCTCCGTCCCGGCCATTTTGAATTTCGTGGTAATTTTACTTAAAATCCTGTATTTTATCACTTTTTGATGCAGCCGTCGCGTATGTGTACCGTTATTTGAATAAAACATTGAACCGCAACGATTTAAGAAGTATTTTTACGAAAATAATTGAGATTAGACGTGGTTGCGTTTGTCAAAACGGCTCGGAGTAGAGAGTAAAACGCTTTACTGACTAAAAATATCCGCCTAGATCGGTCCTACTCGGAAAAGTTTGGATGTTGACCAAGGGAGCGACTGCACTAGTTGGCCCGCTTACAGTTTGATTGGTGTATTTCGGCAAGCACATCCCACCAACAAACAGTAATTTTTCTTGCGTTTTCATGACTTTTAAAAACTATTTTTAACGCATATAACTGTAAAGAAATTTTTATAAAATCACCACAGACAAAAAGTGGCACTTAGCGAACCCTGGCTAACATTTCTCATAATTATGTTTAGTAAAATTTTCAACGATGGCTCCCTATGTGAATCTTCTTTTGCATCGGAAGTGCCCCTTACGGTACGTTTGAACCAAATGGATTATAGTTGGTATGAGTTCTTAACTTTTAACTTTGATTTACTTGAACAATTAAACACAAATGGTTTCTTACCAGTGTGAGTTCTTAAATGTTTAGTCAAATATTGTTTAATTGAACATTTGTAGTCACAAATATTACAAACAAAGAGTTTCTTCCTCTTCCGTGTTAATTGTTCATTATCGCTTTCCTCTTTAATGTCGATCGAATGATGCAAATCTTCTAAATTGAATTTTTCGTATTCCAACACTTCTGTCTTAATTTCATAATTGCTGCTTGAAGTGGCCGAAACTTGATCCATGTTAGCCATATTTTGTAACTCCATATCTGTAAGGGGTCACATCGGGAGATTGTAATGGTGCATTATGAGGTATTTATAATTACTAACCTGTAATTTGTAAATTATTAACTTTAGAAGGTGCAGATAATGTACAGGTGTTTAATCTGATCGAGCTTAGTGAACTTGGGTGAAGATAACTACCGCAGCAAGCACCACAATATAATTAACAAATGATGACAATCAACCATTTTGTATTTTTGCATGTTGGTGCCATCTTCCGACAATTTTCTTGTCATTAATTTGTGTGTTATTTTTAATTAAAATACTGTCAATAGAAGCCCGGTTGCACCGCACTATTTAAGGAAAAATTAAATTTAAGTAATCTCTCATGTCAAATCTAATATTATAAAAATTTAAAAACTTTTAATTAATTTGTCCGTTTTTATCGCTCTATTTTAGAAAAATTTCACAAAGTCGCACCGCTAATAAGTCCTTTTACGAACGACTACGAGTGTATTTTGACATTAGAAGAATTAATTTATTTTAAGAATAATTAAGTTGTTGCTTTTATATTGTATAATTCAATTGTTTTTATTAGCGGGTGAGACTTTGTGAAACTTTAGTTTTTCTAAAATAGTGCCATGGAAACGGGAAAATTAATTAAAAGTTTTTAAATTTTTGTAATATTAAATTTGCCGCTGTCAAAGAAAGCTTAAGTTTTACTTACGTCAAAAGCGGTGCAACCGGGCATGACTCGTGCGTTTTACACCTTTACATTTTAATAAATAGTGTTTATACTATTTACGAGTAATGTAAGTAATTTGTCTATAAATTCATGCTAGCATTACTGAAAACATTTTATGTTTTCTTTTTAATAGTTTTGAATAAAATTGCGTGTTATGATCAGTATATTCAGATGTTTCTTACATTATAGGTTGGTACAAGTCAGTATTAAAATGTCTGATCTATCTTTTCAACGTTAAACATTTAAACGTTTTTAAATGACTTTTGACACTGTTCGTTGATCAGTTATAATTGGCTTTTGAGTTCCATTGCGCAATGAGTATGAGTACATCTTTCTAATTACAACGGTATGGTCAGTGCATAAGAAAATTGTTCCTGTATAAAAACATTTTTAAATTGTTTACTTACATACTGCTAAACTCAGTTGGTGACATGAATTTATTTCGCTTTTGTAATTCGAGTTACGAAAGCAATGGCGTTTCATGAATCACGTCTTTAATAAAATTGAGCCTATACAAGCTCTAGTAAGATAACACGGGTCTTAGTTGGGTAATCGGTACATCTCTAATCCTTAAACAGGACGGATTTTAAATTGTTTGTACTCAATACTGCTAATACTTCAGGCGTAATATAAATTTATTTTGCTTTTGTAATTGATTGCGTAAGCAAGGGTTTTCTGAATAATCTTTAATAAAATGCACCGATACCCGTGTCCACTACTCAGTACTAAGAAAGACCGCGCTGTTACCTTGAAGTGAGTAAATAAAGGGTACATCGTCTGAATCTTTAAACGGACGGATTTTAGTTATTTGTATGATGTCCCAATACTTAGTATAACTTTATTAATTTACATTTCTCCTTAATTTGATGTAAGCTTGCGTTAATAGTCAAAGCTAAGCAAGTTCAGGAGAATGTTTAACAAATATGTCTATACCGGCACCTACATAATCCTAAGGGTAAAAACGCGTTCGTCTGGATTAATTACGCGGATGGGTAATTTATGCCACATTTTTAATTTATCTGTATCGATTTTCCATTAAATTTTTAATAATGTTAAAACCCTAAACAAAGGACGTAGGAATGAAAATTTACTTTATAGCTTTTAGTGGGAATGGGTAAAGCTTTTTTCACTCTTTTTCAAATTAACGCACAGATCGTCGGCGCTGTAAACCACAATATCGTCTAAGTACACGAGGCACATCTCGCCAGTTAATCCTGAGAGGATGATATTAATAAAGCGTTGAAACGTGCTGGGAGAATTAATTAAACCGAACGGCATTTTAGTATATTTGTAATGCCCGAACATTGTTGTAAAAGCTGTTTTTTCTTTATCACATTTTTCCATCTCAATGTGATGGAAGGTTTGCAATATGTCTAACACGCAAAACAAGGAGGAGGAATGAAAATATTGCTCTATAGTTTCATACAAATCGGGTAATGGGTAAAAATCTCTTTTCGTCACTGCGTTTAATTCGCGATAATCCACACTTTTGATTCGCCGGTTAGGGAATCGCGAACAATAAGAATAATCGGCGCCGACCATGGTGAAGAACTTGGAGCTATTATTTTAGCTGTCAGTAATTTTTCTAATTTTTTTTAAATGTCTCGTTGATGGTGGGGCACACGATAAAGTCTTTTAGCTACATTTTCTATGGTTATTCGGTGTTTAACATTGTTTGCGCTAGTTAACACCTCATTGGTTAACACTTCATCAAGAAAAGGTCTACGCTGACATCTTATGGCCAGATGGGGTCCGCTATGCCCGTTTTAATTTTAGGATAGGTGGGAAACTTTTACGTATTTCTCAAGTAGTAACCAATCCGCAACGTTAGAAGTCTCAGTACAGACTTAGAAGGCAGTAGTCCCAACTCTCCCAATTAGTGACGTGCTTAACCATCACAAAAACAACCTTAACCAGTACATTAATAATGGTTCGTCAAAATCCCGTAAGTGGTCGTTTCTCGTAAGCCATGTTAACATCCGATCACTTCTAAATAGTTCTGATTATTTCAGAAATCAGTCTCCAAAGCTGGCTTTCGCAAGATCTTCCATCGGCATTGGTTACCATACCTGGTTACACACTTTTAGAAAAGATACAATTCGATAAAAGTTTTTGAAAATTAAAGTGGATTACAATATATGAATTCACATAAACAATGTAGTATCTAAAAAAAAATTATGAATGAATGTGTAAAATGCCGAATTAATAAAAATATATAAAACAACAATAATATGAACAATATAACCACACTTAAATATTCTGACATTTGCTAATTTCTTGAAGTTTTGTTTTGCATAAACGTTACAAGTTCACTCATAAGCTAACACTTTACTTGGTAAGTAACAAAATTATCATATAAAACATAGATATCATGAAAACTGATATATAAGATCACGTTTATAACCTAGTAAATATTAAACAACAAAACATATCGTTTGCATTAGTTCCGCTGGCAGGCGTTGGTGGCGAACCTCTTATATTCTATCGCCTAATAACCTCGATTTCGTTGTACATTTGTACTCACAAATTTAACAAACAAACAGTTTCTCACCAGTGTGAGTTCTTAGATGCGCAGTTAACTGTTCTTTTCGTAAACATTTGTGGTCGCAAATTTCACATGCAAACGGTTTTTCACCGGTGTGAATTCTTAATTGCCTTCTTAAATTGTACTTTTGAGAACATTTGTAGTCACAGATTTCACAAAAAAACGGTTTATTACCGGAATGAATTCTTAAATGTGCGTTTAATCTTTGTCTTTGAGAGCATTTATAGTCGCAAATTTCGCAAACATACGGTTTCTCTCCGGTGTGAGTTCTTAAATGTTCCGTTAAATTTGTTTTATGTGAACATCTGTAGTCACAAATTTCACAAACAAATGGTTTCTCTCCGGTGTGGGTTCTAAGATGCACAGTTAAATGTTGTTTTCGAAAACATTTGTAGTCACAAATTTCACACATAAACGGTTTATCATCTGTGTGAATTTTCATATGCCTGGTTAAATGGAAATTATGAAAACTTTCATAGTCACAAATTTTACAAACAAACGGCTTCTTACCGGTGCGGGTTTTTAAATACCTTGTTGAACTATCTTTATTTGTAGTAATATACCCACGAACTGCACATTCAGATTTGCTAGGATTGTTGAATTTTCTTGCAGGACTCTTCCGTGTTAATTGTTCATTATCGATTTCTTCTTTAATGTCGATCGAATGATGCAAATCTTCTAAATTGAAATTTTCGTATGCCAGCACTTCTGTCTTAATTTCATAATTGCTGTTTGAATTACTTGGAGTCGCCGAAATTTGATCCATGTTAGCCATATTTTGTAACTCCATATCTGTAAGAGGTGGCATCGGGAGAATGTAATGGTGCATTACGAGAAATTTATAATTACTAACCTTACTAGTACATTTCCACGTGGAAGACCGATATTATAAATTATAAACTTTAAGAGGTGCAGATAATGCAAAGATGTTTAATTTGATGGATTTGAGTGAACCTGGGTGAAGAAAACAGTACTGCAACACTACAATGCAACTTGGATATTGTGTCAATCTTCCATTTTGTGTAATAGTAATTATAACCATAGAGGCGCCATCTTCCGACAATTTTAGTATCATAAATTTTAATGACTTGTTTTTCGACAAATAAAGAACACTCTACATGTAAGGATGTTTTCATGAGACCGAGAGTTGCTATTAATTGCAGAGATTTTTTGGCATGATCAAGGCTGCTGTGATTTATCTCAGGTTCACTTTGCACTAAGGCACACTAAGGTTATATTTTAGTATACCCTGTAATAAATGACGTTTTACTAAAATAGCAACCTACTGTACCAACATTGATTTTAGGACTAAATATAATCTTGAAACGTGATTGGTTGGTTTAAATTTGTCAATATTTTAGTTCTAATGTCTCAAAGTGTAAAACGTACAAACGCGTTTCAAGATTTATTATTAGTGCAGGTCAGCTATTGTGACAGGTCATTTTACTGGATCTAAATATTGAGAATTTAACATTAAATTTCATTATTTTGAGAATTTTTCGGTTAATTGGAATATTTAAGGAAATATTTTTCTACGATAAGGTACCTGTATGCATTAGAAATATTACACATTCGTTTAACATGATTTATAAGCGATGACGTTAGTAATTCGCTTCTGAAAAAATGAGGTTATGACACCTACTTACTTGAATTTTTATTTTAGCTGTATTTTGTATTCCTTTGTGCATTAAACGACTTAAAAGTAACGTTCGAAAGTAGAACGAAGCCGGATTGAGATCGTGAATGAAGTTTTGATAAAATTACCCAATTTGTTATAATCGAAGTAACATTCCAGTGTAGATAACTACAAACGTCTTCGTGTAAGTAATTATTTATGTAGCGCTTTATTTTTAGATCTCAATGTGATTACGATGGACCCCATACTCTGAACATTATTATTAACAAAATAACGTACATAATTAACAAAAGAGAACAATGCAAATTCTGTACATTTCCTAAAGATGAAAAGATGGAGTCGAAGGTGGAAAGAACCTAAGGAAAGAACTGTTGAGTTAGGGTATACTTTCATTTACTTTTTTGTGGTTAGTTTACATCATAAATACCTGTTTTAGATTAAACCAGAAACCTGGCGTGAAGTACGAGTTTGTAGTTGCAGTTTTAAAGACGCAATAAGGAAAAGTGGATTAGCAATATTTTAACATAACACAGCGACAAGGTTTATTATTTCTTCACGTTTATTGATAAAAAAAGGAAAGCAAAGTGAAGAAAAATTTGACCAAGCAAAACTATGTAAAGGCCAGAGCGCTTCGTTACCGAAGTTACTTACAAAAATTGCAAACTAAAAGCAGTGTTTTATATAATATTTACTATTTTAGTTGTCCACGACAAGATTTATATGTAACATGTTTCTTTTATGGCCGAGGTTGAAATTTACTTACAGCCGATTCAAGTAAACAAATTGAATGAAAATATACTGCAACAGATGTCATAGAGTAGAAAACCACTTCTCTTCCAACAGTGAATTTTGATTTTGTTTTTGAAAAGAAAATTTTTTATTGTAATTTTATATTATTTAAATAAATGTTTATAGTTGATGAAATAAATGTATTGACTTTGACCCTTAAAAACGATATCGATGTCCCTTTTTGAATATAAAAATAAATTTGTTGTCATCGAACATCTTATATTATTTTTACAGATTAAGGTCGGCATTCTATAACCCATGCTTTATGTAAAGATTCTTTAAAAAATGGTAAAAAGTTTACACCCAAATTATTGACACATATTTGATAAAATTGTACATGGAATCAAGTTTTTCCTTTCGTAAAGGAATCTCATCATAAGGAATTATTAGTTACAGAAGTATCATATTTAAGAAAAACTATTGGAAGGAAATTAAAGCTACACTTTCAAACGTTATTAGTTAGTAAAAACACAAAATTTTAGAAATGTTTTTTATTTATTGATTTTAAGCAAGTACTGATTCAAATACAATTGTTCTAACGTTTGCATACTTTTACTTAAGTCTTTGCTTCTCTAAATTAACACAATACGACTTGGTTGCCATGTCCAGTATACAATTGCACTTGCTTTTAATTATTTGAACTAGGACATCTGTTTCCTTTTTTTATCAATAAACGTGAAGAAATAATAAACCTTGTAGCTGTGTTATGTTAAAATATTGCTAATCCACTTTTCCTTATTGCGTCTTTAAAACTGCAACTACAAACTCGTACTTCACGCCAGTTTCTGGTTTAATCTAAAACAGGTATTTATGATGTAAACTAACCACAAAAAAGTAAATGAAAGTATACCCTAACTCAACAGTTCTTTCCTTAGGTTCTTCCACCTTCGACTCCATCTTTTCATCTTTAGGAAATGTACAGAATTTGCATTGTTCTCTTTTGTTAATTATGTACGTTATTTTGTTAATAATAATGTTCAGAGTATGGGGTCCATCGTAATCACATTGAGATCTAAAAATAAAGCGCTACATAAATAATTACTTACACGAAGACGTTTGTAGTTATCTACACTGGAATGTTACTTCGATTATAACAAATCGGGTAATTTTATCAAAACTTCATTCACGATCTCAATCCGGCTTCGTTCTACTTTCGAACGTTACTTTTAAGTCGTTTAATGCACAAAGGAATACAAAAATACAGCTAAAAATAAAAATTCAAGTAAGTAGGTGTCATAACCTCATTTTTTTCAGAAGCGAATTACTAACGTCATCGCTTATAAATCATGCTTAAACGAATGTGTAATATTTCTAATGCATACAGGTACCTTATCGTAGAAAATATTTCCTTAAATATTCCAATTAACCGAAAAATTCTCAAAATAATGAAATTTACCATGTTAAATCTCCAATATTTAGATCCAGTAAAACTGACCTGTCACAATAGCTGACGCTGCACTAATGCGACGTATTTTAGTTCAAATCGATATTGATTTCAGTTGTTTATAATAAGCGATTGTTGAAATAAATATTCTACTGACCCAAACAAAATTTAAATTTTGTGATAGCGTTTTTTTTATTTATAAAAAAATTGATTTATTGAAAAAATTGATTAAAAGTTTAATTTTATAAAGGAATGAAGAATATTTGTTTATGGAATTTCAAATGATCAAGTTGCAACTTAATAACTTTCCAAACAATGCTATTTAAATTAATTATTTTATTAAATTTAAATTATATTAATTACAAAGTAATACAAGATTTAATTTTCAAACATTTTCAACATTCCAGGTTGCTCCGATGTTATGCTCCGTTGATTGAATTGCTTGTTTACGAATTGATAAATTCTATCGCTAAGTTTTATTTTTTTAAATATTGGTTAGAAATCAGCTTAACAAAAATTTTATCATTAATTTATTTGCAACAATTCCGAAAATTACTAACAACGTTAACGATTTTGTAGTAATAACTCGAAAACATGATAATCACAGAAAATAAAATATAATAATTAAATGCAGCAAAGAGGGTCTACTTACATAACCTACAATTAAAATAAATAGTTCGTATTTCACATAAAAATTTAAATTTTGAAGTCAAAGCGGACGCACTATGGCCGCGTTCCACTTTGACGCTTACAACGCTGTTTGTACGAACTGGCGCAAACGCCAAAGGTTTAAGCTTGGACTTGGAAATCTTGGCGCTTACAGCGCAGTGTAAACACAACCTTGATCGCCATTCTCTCACGCTCACAATATTTCGGTAGAACAGCGAAAACGCGGCGCTGTAGTAGTAAAAATTGTAATTATTTTTGAATTTATTTGAAAGCTGAAGTTAACCTAAATATTTTATGTTTACTTTTTAATTTCAATATTTAAATTTAAACATAAAATAACTTGTCCTATATTAATTATTACTTCAATAATTTATTACCCTTGTTTTACCCGCTCAATTTTTTATAACAAAAATGAGCGACAAGATTGTAAATGAAATTAATTGACACAAAATAAATTGTTGTGTGAAATAATTGTTATTAATTTGTAAAAAAGATACCTAAAAATGTAATTGCATTTAAAAACAAAATTATTATTACAGATTGTTTGAATATGTTATAGGTTAAGCAACTGTCACTTTTAAATTGCAGCGCCGATGGTGCTAAGATATCTTTCGATTTGGAACGTCAGTGTGAGCGTTGTAAACGCGCATTTTCCAAGTCGAACGGCAAACTTTGCATGCTATAAGCGTTTGCGTCTGTTGGTACCAACAGCGCGTAAGCGTCTAAGTCGAACGCGGCGTTTGTTTTGCTTTTTATGTTGTTAACGTAACGTAAACTTAACCTTAAATTGTTAACGTAAATTTTCCACTTTCATTTACAATGTACCACAGGCCGGGAAGTCTTATGCAAATTTTACGAAACAGGACAAACATTTCAAAGTGCCAATACACGATGGCGCTGCATGTTTTTTATTTGAAATTAGGTAGGGATGACAACGAAGCCAATGCAAATTAATGTAAAATGAAGAACAGCTGACCGCCATTTGTAATGTTTGCATTTTAAAATTTTGTAAAGTTATGTTTATGTGATTAAAATTTCACCATTAATACTTTTTATACTTACATTTATAATATTGAAATGAATTGGTTGAATATTAAAATGTAAAATATCCATGTAGAAAATTTATTGTTTGTTAACCTACATGGTGAAAATATGGTAAGTTTTCAATGACATTAATTTTAATAAAAAATTGTTTCCGATTATATTAATTCAGCATAGCAATGTTTTGTGTTTTGAATTTTCCAATTTGTTATTTAATATTTAAGAAGTGAATATTAATCGTTAAACGAGCAAGACATGAGTTTCAATTTTTAAGCCTCAAGTTTCCTGAAATAGAATTTAATAAAATTTGAAATTTAACATAAATAAATTTTGTTGTTGTAAATAAATTTTAAACATTTTGGGAAATTCTAGAAAAGTTTTGCAGAGCTTCGAATATAATACTTATATATTAAAATAGTTAATTTGTGTTTTATCGTAATCTAATGCGACCTATCTTTTTAGTAATGTGCTACACTCCATGAAAAATGGCGATACATCTGATGAATAATTTCAACAAAAATTGGAAAACTTACATCATTTCTCGCAAAAGAAGTTAGGTATTTCAAGACACGAAAAAGTTCATTAAAACTATTTCAATTTAAAGCATAAGAGGTAGTAAACTTTGTGTTCTTTGTGTGTACATTTTTATGTTTTGAATAAATTTTTCTTGCAAATTAATGTAATAAATGTTGTAACCATATTTTATTCCATGATTTAAAATATGTTTCATAATTTATTATTATTTGCATTGAGTAGAAGTTGTTATGTAAATAAACATTTCTGTTCATTTAAATTATCATTCTACTCGAAGCAAATAATAAAAAATTATGAAACTTTTCCTATTTTCACAAAAGCAAAAATTTAAAATACCCGCTACCAACATTTACTGCCATCTATTTCATTTATTTGATAATAATCACGCTATACTTCCTAGTGAAAATACTAGGTGGCGTATCGCCATATTTTTTCAATGGGAGATGCCCCGCTGTGCAATGTACTATAGCAACTGATTAGAAGTTTCCTGTAATTCTAAATTTAAAGCCTGCGTCACACTTTGCCTTAACTTCAAAATTCTTCAAATTTTGGGAACTGGGGACAAGTGGTACGCGGGAAATTTTAGAATTCCTCAAATACTGCAATTTGTCTATTCTTAGTAATGTTTTATGATCGTTTATTCTCTAGTTCGAATAAAACGATTCTTGGTTAGTTTTGGTGAACTCCGGACGCTCCGCTCCTCTTCACCCGACTAGGTAGCGCTGTTTTTCGAGTTAGCGTTACATTTGTAGTCACAAATTTCACAAACGGTTCACCGATGTGAATTTTTAAATGCCTTGTTAAGTAATCTTTTCGAGAACATTTGTAGTCACATATTTCACAACCAAACGGTTTCTGACGGGTGTGAATTTTTAAATGCGTAATTAAATTATGTTTTAAAGAACATTTCTGGTTACAAATTGCACAAACATAAGGTTACCTACCGGTGTGAATTTTTAAATGCTTTTTCAAATGATATTCTCGAGAACATTTATAGCCACAAATTTTACAAATAAGCAATTTCTTTCCGATGTGGGTTTTTAAATGCAGTTTTAAACTTGACTTATGTGAACATTTGTAATCACAAATTTCACAAACAAACGGTTTCTCTCCGGTGTGGGTTCTTATATGCACTTTTAACTGCGATTTATAGAAACTTCTGTAATCACAAATTTCACAAACATACGGTTTCACACCTGTGTGAGTTCTTAAATGCTCAGTTAAATGTTGTTTTCGTAAACATTTGAAGTCACAACTTTCACAAACAAACGGTTTCTCTCCGGTGTGGGTTTTTAAATGCATTTTTAAACTTGATTTAAGTGAACATTTGTAGTCACAAAGATCACAAACAAACGGTTTCTCTCCGGTGTGAAGTTTTAAATGTCCAATCAAACGTGATTTAACTAAACATTTGTAGTCACAAATTTCACATGCAAACGGTTTTTCTCCGGTGTGGGTTCTTAAATGCACAATTAAACTTGGTTTTTGTGCACATTTGTACTCACAAATTTCACAAACAAACGGTTTTTCTCCGGTGTGGCTTCTTAAATGCACAATTAAAGTTTGTTTTCTTGCACATTTGTAATCACAAATTTCACAAACAAACGGTTTCTCACCTGTGTGAGTCATTAAATGTGTAGTCAAATGTGATTTTCGTGAACATTTGAAGTCACAAATTTCACAAACAAACGGTTTCTTACTCTTCCGTGTTAATTGTTTATTATCGCTTTCCTCTTTAATGTCGATCGAATGATGCAAATCTTCTAAATTGAATTTTTCGTATTCCAGCACTTCTGTCTTAATTTCATAATTGCTGCTGGAAGTACTTGGAGTGGCCGAAACTTGATCCATGTTATTCATATTTTGTAACTCCATATCTGTAAGAAGTCGCATCAGAAAAGTGTAATGGTGCATTACGATAAAATTACTAACCTTAATAGCACATTTCCGCGTGGAAGACCGATATTATCAATTATAAACTTTTCGAGTAATGCAAAGATTTTCAATTGACTATTTGAGTGAACCAGAGTGAGGAAGACAGTGCTGCGCACTACAATACACCCTGCAAATTGTGCCAATCGTCCATTTTGTGTATTAGAAATTCCTAAAAATTTTGGTGGCGCCATCTCCCAACAATTTTATTATTTTTACTTTGAGGTGGATTTTCGCGATACGTACCAAAGTAACCGGTTAAAAGTGGTCGTAGGAAGTAATTTGTGAGTCTAACCTCACAAACGGAAACGAGCCAAATGAAAGTGATAGATTGCACTTATTAAATTTTAATTGCGTTTAGGTGCTTCTGTAAATTGGCTGATGCAATTTTCGCATCTCGATCTGAAGCCAGGATGGCTGTATTATCTACGAAGATTGCAATAAATGTGTTGGCGTTTGTTGGTAGGTCAGCCATGTAGATCAGAAAAAGAATCGAATCCAAGACGCTACCTTGCGGTACTCCGGAGTTGATTTCAAAAAGTGGCGATATCTCATCCCGATACTTAACTACGAAGAGTCTGTCGTGAAGATACGATTTGAGCACTGCGTAGAAGTTATGAGGAATATATTTTTTTGATTTTAAATAACAGGCCGGTGTGCCACACTTTGTCGAAAGCCTGAGTTACGTCGAGAAAAGCGGTTGAGCAAAATCTTCTTGTCTCCAAATCTTGTCTGATTTTATTTGTAACTCTGTGCACCTGCTCTATTGTTGCGTGCTGGTGGCGAAATCCGAACTGGTACTTTGGAGTTATTTCCATTTTCTCTATCAGTAGCATCAGTGTCTTCAGGAGAAGTTTCTCGAAAATTTTTGACAAGATAGGAAGCAGGCTGATGGGCCTGTACGAGTTAGTTTCAGTCGGTGGTTTTCCAGGTTTAAAGATTAAAATTATTTGCGCCAGCTTCCATGGTGCGGGAAAGTAACCCAGTCTCAAGATGGAGTTGTAGATTATGGTGATGGATCTAATAGCCGAGTGGGGTAGTTCTTTAAGAACTGTTGCGGTTACGAGGTCGATCCCTGGAGATTTGTTCGGTATCAGGTGTAGTTTTAATCACACTTTTTTTTCATTTTCTTTATTGGCAGATCCATGTGATCTGATCTGATTTATTAAGCGGATAAGATTTTTGATTTAAAAATTCCACTGCAATAAAATATTTATCAATTATTACAAAATTAATGAATTAAATTATAAATGCACTTACGTATGTAAATACCAGTTACGTTTAGTTTTACTGATTATTTTGTATAAATAATTATTATCTTTCAATGAACGATGCAGGCAATTGTAGATTTACCTTAAATTTGAATGATAAATAATAATAAACACATTACGATTGTACATAGTACATTTACGACATCATGAAAGATTACAAATAAATAAATAATTGTTAAACGAGATTAATATAACATGAAATGATTGATCAACGGGTGTCCGTCCTTGAGCTCATCCTTGAAAAGCGAGTGTAATTACAGAGCGATAGATGCTTGACCTTGGAAAGTGACTATAACATGTGTTGAGTTTAATGGTGAAATTTACAACAACTATACATATTGTCATGTTCACAACAATTTATAGCAAATTAGGGCTAAAAGGAAGTTGGAATGTAGAAAGTTTCATACAAAAGGATACAGCCATGATTATTTAACGTAATACTAATATAGTCAAACCCACAAAGCCTAGAGCAATGTTTTTCGTAGAGAGTTGGTCATTCCGTTAACCTCGGTAAATAAAATTGTATCTTCGGGTGGAAACTTTATGTGAAGATTTTATAATATTTGTCATTTAGCAGTTGTAGGACGTTGATGGAATACCATTAGAGCCAGTTAAAGTACCAAACTTCATTTAATAAGTTGTCGAAAGCCTTAAGCGTTCAGGAAGTTAATTTCACTGATATCCATGCCACAAATAAAAATTGGAAAAAGATTTCATAGTAAATAGTAGCGTTCACAGTTCTTGTCACCATTGCATATAAATCCAAATCCAAAAAGAATACAATAAAGTAAATAAATGACAATAAAGTAAATTCCCATCTTTCGGAAAACAAAAAAAAAAAAATATGTTAATTAGAATAAAATTTATACCAAAAGAAGCGTAATTTTATGTAGAACTGTTTGCCATCCAAATAAGGGTAGTAGGATGTAAATTAAATCCTCACCATTAAGAAATATGTAATTTTTAACCTAAAAATATGTCAAAATTGTAAATTTAGTAATTACAGTGTTATTAGTCTAAGAAAGTGAATAAAATTTGTGTTAAAAGAAGAGAAATTAAAAGCAGATTGTTATGCGAGTGGTTAAAATGGATAAAGAGTCTTAAAATTAAAATTGGGGTCAACGAAGGAATTCATACTTTGAAGGTCGGTTGTGAAGCAGCCGCTACAGCTAGAATTTTTATAATAATTTTGTGGAAAACGGCTTTGAAGTCTTTAATTTTTGGTGAAAATTTCATGGAAATCCGAGTTACTAAATTTTTCAACCAATCACAATCCAGTTTTTGCGAGTATTTTTGTTGAAACAATTGCAAATTTCACATTTTAAGGCAAAATTCGATGCGAAAAATGTATTTAGTGGAGCTTTATCGCTTGTCCTAAGAACACGTATTTCATGTGATCCTGAAATGTCAAAATAAATAAATAAAATTACATTTCGACAAGCAGTGTCAAAATAAATAGTAACAATATAAAAAAAAGTAACGAAAATTAAAGTGAATTGAAGAAATTATGGTGGAATTTAATTAAATTATTGGAAAATTTCGTACTTACAAGTTGATTGGACATGTTAATGAAGAATTGGAACGTTTTATGTTTTGGAACCGCTGATTTTGAATTGGAATGTTAATGACCTCGATCTTCGTAGCTGTACCATCGGTTTAAAGTTAGTAATACGTTATGAACTGTATTTGTCGCACAATTTACAATTATAATTAATTTTAAGTAGTTTAATTCACTTATGCACTTGATATTTAGTATTAATCACAACTACACAAGACAGTACACTTTAGTATAAGACGCCGGATAAGTCATTGTAAGTTTGACCTTCTTTGTGAAGTGGAAACAGAATTACCAACTGATTCTTTCTTTTTGTATTCAACTTTATTCAAATATAAAATTTAAAAAAAAAAATCAAGATTTGTATCGCTATTTATTTATGAGTATCCAAATAAAACAGTTAATTAATCTCAACGAAATTATGTTCAATTCCGAAGAGATTAAGGGGTGGAGTAATTAACTGCAGGCACGACGCTTGAGCTAATACTTATTTTATTAAAAAATTCAATTGTTTATATACATAAATATACAATTGCATAGTTGCACATTAAACTAAATCTAGGACAATTTAATAATAGTTTTTGTATTATTGCACTTATACTGTCCATTTTGCACTATTGCACTTATAATATTAATGTTAATTTTGCACTTCCTATTTAAAACTGTAACACTTTTGCACGTATGTTTTAATGTAATTAAACAACAGTCAAAAACTAAATTTGTGGTCAAAATTTCAATACATAATATACAACATAAGGTTACCATCGACGGTACAATAAAAAGCACAATTTTATAACTATTACCTTATTTCGAGCACCAACAATATAATCATTTCAATCATCATAACATTACAATTGGTTTCTCCAATAAGGGGCTGAAATAATTTCAACCGTCGCAAACACAACAATATGTTTATCTAAGACAGGATTTTTCATATCATCCACCAATCAAGAACATATTTATTTTTTCACTACTAACATTGGATAGTACAGGTAATAATGATAAGATCCAGTGGCGCAGCTACAGAAAAATTACAGAACTATAAGAAACCATCTCGGAGGACAAGTTAATATATATCAGCATATAATTTATATAATTCTTAGCTACTATAGTATTCAACATCCCTAAACTTTTTCTTCAATTAAACAATATAATTGCTAACACACATTTGTAGTCACAAATTTCACAAAAAAACGGTTTTGAACCGGTGTAGGTTCTTAAATGTATTTTTAACCTTGATTTATAAAAACTTTTGTAGTCACATATTTCACAAACAAACGATTTCACACCAGTGTGAGTTCTTAAATGCTCCGTTAAATGTTGTTTTCATGCACACTTGTACTCACAGACAAACGGTTACTCCCCAGGGTGATTTCTTAAATGCATAATTAAATATTGTTTTTGTAAACATTTGTAGTCACAAATTTCGCAAAATAAACGATTTCTCTCCGTTGTGGGTTTTAAATGCATGGTTAAATGGTGTTTACGAGAACATTTATAGTCACAAATTTCACAAACAAAAGGTTTTTTACCGGTGTGAGTTGTAATATGTCTAGTCAAATTTGATTTGTGTGAACATCTGTAGTCACAAATTTTACAAACAAACGATTTCTCACCTGTGCGAGTTCTAAAATGTTCAGTTAAATGTTGTTTTCGTGAACAATTGTAGTCACAAATTTCACAAACAAACGGTGTCTTACCGATGTGGGTATTTAAATTCCCTGTTGAACTATCTTTATTTGCAGTAATATACCCATGAACTGCATATTCAGATTTGCTTCGATTATTGCATTTTCTTACAGGACTCTTCCGTGGTAATTGTTCATTATCGCTTTCCTCTTTAATGTCGATCGAATGATGCAAATCTTCTACATTGAAGTTTTCATCTTCTGGCACTTCTGCTTTAATTTCATAATTGCAGTTTGAAGTACTTGGAGTGACCAAAACTAGATCTATGTTAGCCATATTCTGTAACTCCATATCTGTAAGAGGTCGCATCAGGAGAATGTATTGGTGCATTACGAGAAATTTATAATTACTAACCTTACTAGCACATTTCCACGTGGAAGACCGATATTAAAAATTATAAACTTTAAGAAGTGCACATAATACAAACATGTTTAATTTGATCGATGAGTGAACCTGGGTGAAGAAAACACTATAATGCAACTTGGAAATTGAAGCAATTGTCCATTTTGTATTTTAGATTCATTATTGAATAGGTGGCGTCATCTTCCGACAATTTCGTTGCCAATATTTTGATGGTTATTTTTTAATAAAAAATACTGATCTTGCAATGTTACATTATATTTTCACATTTTTCTAGTTTAAAATAGTCCCACAAACAGCACAACTAATTATTTTACCGATTTAATATTTAATGATGATGAGTCATCGTTGTTCAAATAAATAATACCGCCCGCGTACGACTTGGACGCTTACGCGCTGTTGGTACTGTGGCGATCATAAATGTAAATTTTACGGTTTAAGTTGGCATTGCGGATTGTATGGAGCCACCTAGGATTTGAGTGAACACCATTTGATCGAAGTGAAATTAAGTTTAATTAAATAATTATTTATTTATTCATTTCTTTGTTATCTGTTGTATTGTGCATATAAATATTTTATTAGAAATCAACTTTACTCCAAAGTATCAACTGGCGGAAACACTCATAGAGCGCACATTTTACTGTTCGACTTGGAAAATGTGCGCCCACGGTGCTTAACGTTAACGTCCCAAATCGAAGGATACGTGAGCACCGTCAGACCGATCCGGGATTACTTAACCTATAAATCAAAACATCATAGATAATGATATTGATTACAAATAGATCGATTTGTGAAAAATTTGATGTTTCAAAATCAACCGCTTTACAATGTGTACGGAAAGTGGTGTGTGCTTTAGTCAAGTTAGCTCCGGGACCTAACGAAGAAAGGGCAACTAATATCTTTCATCGATTTAAAGTAACAAAAGGGCGTGCTAAAGTAATCGGAGCGATTGATGGGACACCATTAGAATGCCAACTCCACAAATTGATGTAGAATCATATGTTAATCGGAAAGGCTATCACTCGATTCAATTGCAGGTACTAGATGTACATAATATGTATAACTTATATTATTAAATCATAAAATCTAAAGTAAATTTTTTCCATTCCAGGCAGTTTATAACCATCGTGGTAGATTCACATATTGCTATGCTGGTAATACTGGCTCGGTACATGATCAACGTGTGTTTCAATTGTCCGAATTGAAGGACTACTTAGAAGATGTAGTAAAATTTCCCCAAAATTGCCATATTATGATTGGAGATTCTGTATTTATATTACACAACGATTTGTTGGTCCCTTACAGAGACAATGGCCATTTAACAGAAAGTTAAATTATTTTCCTCACCAGTTAAACTTTTTTCGTTTGTAATACCATCACCAACATTAATATTTAACGTATCATTATGTTGACGTTTTACATGTTATAGAAGACTGGAAGTATTGTTACATTTTGTAAATAGTTTATTACATAGCAGAGACTGAATTTTTGATTGTTGTAACATTTCGTCATAAATTCCCCCACAGGAAATACTTTTCTTTTACATTGCATGTTATTATAACCGCTCCAATCAGTTCAAATAGCAACTCAAGATGAAAAAATTACCATTGCTTCATTACCTTATATAAACAAATAATGAAAATTAACAAACGCTACCGAACTTTAACGATTCGTCTAAAGAAAGCTAATATAATTTACCATGCATTGAAAATTTATTTCATAACATTGTACATATATTTTGGGTGTTAATCACCATAGGAGGCACTAGTTTTAGTACAAAGTGTTACGCTAGAGTTTAAGTACAATGGGTTTAATTCTAAATAACAACGTAGATGGTATTTCCACTAGAGGCTATTCCGTCAACATCTCATGGAAATTAACATCCGAGGAGATAAAATTTTGGAAAGTTTAGAACAACGTGTCTTAGTTAAGAATATTAACAAAACCAGAGGAAAACGCACCCTAAGTGATTACCAACAATATACACCACTTAGCCCTAAGCAGAGGCACTACAATGGAATACAATAAATGATATCAACTAAGTTTAAATTATCCTTACTCGTTAATAAAGCTGTTACAAAAAATGTAAATATGATAAAAAATTAAGTCTATAATGAAATGTAAGCAAATAAACTAAAACAACAAATATACTCGAAAACAACATTTATCTGCACATTTAAGAACTCACACAGGTGATAAAATAAATAAAATTTACATGTTTTATTGAATACCTATACATCTTAACCCAAAACCTATACATGTTGTCAATTCAACAATATGTAATCGCTTAAATATTCTATTACATATCAGATATTGTACCTGTGATCACCATATTACGGTACATATGGTAAATCTTAATGGGTACTAGAGACCCCGATGGTATTATATTCATCATAATGCAAAAATACAATTTTGAATATGTTCTATTTAATAGGACAGCATAGAAATTTAAACAAACAAGACTAGACATGCTTAGGATGAAGTGTAACATATTGACATGTGTACGGGATAAGTTTATGCCTCCTAGACTAGTTCACTCTAACCCATGACCCCATTTCATTTATTCATATATCCATCACTATCCATAACATGTGTTGAGTTTAGTGGTGAAAATTACAACAACTTACATATATTTATTTAAGACAGGATTTTTCATATCATCCATCAATCAAGTACATATTTATTTTTTCACTTCCAACATTGGATAGTTCAGGTTATAATGATAAGATCTAGTGAACATTTGTAGCCACAAATTTCACAAACGGTTCATTGGTGTGAATTTTTAAATGCCTTGTTAAACTATCTTTTCGAGAACATTCGTAGTCACAAATTGCACAAACAAACGGTTTCTCACATGTGTGAGTTCTTAAATGTGCAGATAAATGTTGTTTTCGAGAACATTTGTAGTCACAAATTGCACAAACAAACGGTTTTTCACCGGTATGAATATTTAAATGTCTAGTGAATTTTGATTTTTGTAAACATTTGTAGTCACAAATTGCACAAACAAACGGTTTTTCACCGGTATGAATTGTTAAATGTCTAGTGAAATTTGGTTTATGTAAACATTTGTAATCGCAAATTTCACAAACAAACGGTTTCTCTCCAGTATGAGTTTTTAAATGCGAAGTTAAATGTTGTTTGCGAAAAATTTAGAATCACAAATTTCACAACCAAACGGTTTCTTCTCCAGTGTGAGTTCTTAAATGGTCAGTTAAATTTTGTTTTCGTGAATATTTGTTGTCACATATTTCACAAACAAACGGTTTCTCGCCAGTGTGGGTTTTTAAATGCATTTTTAAATTTGATTTAAATGAACATTTGTAGTCACAAATTTCACAAACAAACGGTTTCTTACTTTTCCGTGTTAATTGTTCATTATCGCTTTCCTCTTTAATGTCGATCGAATGATGCAAATCTTCTAAATTGAAATTTTCGTATTCCAGCACTTCTGTCTTAATTTCATAATTGCTGTTAGAATTATTTGGACTGGCCGAAACTTGATCCATGTTAGCCATATTTTGTAACTCTATATCTGCAAGAGGTAGCATCAGGAGAAAGTAATGGTGCATTATGAGATAGGAGAGGCTAGAGTTACGGCAAACGTAACTTTTAGGAAGTGGTTAAAGTTACGGCAGACTTCAAAACAAACCGTAACCTAACCTCATTTTTGTAGTTACGGCAAGTTGGTAACCGTAACTTTTTGCGTATTTCGAGTTACGGTCGGAATTGTTAAAACAGATAATATTTTATGAAAGTGAAATAATTATTTATTAATTTTGTCCGATTTAATTAATAATTTTTTGTTCGTGTGTTTGTTACACATTTTTTGTTCAATTAAAAAAATTATTTGGGAAATAATTGTAAAAGTTCAATTTATTTTTTTGAGGTATTAAATGCTCGAGTACCCTCTTGACGGAACCGGACAACGTCGCAGGACGTTCTTATCCTAATTTAGATAGATATTTGATAAAAGCGATTATTATCTTTTGCAATTAATTAAAAATAAATTGAACTTATACAATTATTTCCCAAATGATTTTTTTAATTGAACAAAAAATGTTTAACAAACACCCTGTATAGAGAATATATGTGTTTTTTTTCAATTTATATTAAGGAACCCTTGTATTTTGTGATTTCGTGGTCTTGTCTATCTTGTCGATCTTGTCTGATCTTGTCTAAATCGAAGAAATTGTGAAAAGATGGCGCTGTTGATATACAAATATTAGCTAAGAATAAATGTCACTTCACAACTTTTCTGTGTCCATAACTAAGAAATTTACTTTATCATTTGATAAGCATTAAGGACCGGGATTAAAAAATCCGTTAGAAAATAAGCCTTATTTCTTATGTAAGGTTCTAAAAAAAATTTGTAGATGGCGCTCAGTGCGTCAAATTAATATTATTTCACATTTTCGTATTTTCGTCTTGTCTGCCTAGAGAAATTGCGAAAAGACGGCGCTGTTGAAAATTGTCAACAGTAATATCACTAGTGATCATGATATTGCCGGCAATTTTTGCCGAATCGATCACGACTGCTTGTTGCGATGAAAAGAAGCACGAGTGCGCAGCACGAGGGCTTCTTTTCTCGTAGCAACAAGCAGGAGTGGTCATTCGGCAAAATTACCAAAGCAAAATCATGATCACGAGTGATATTTATTTTGACAATTTATCGAACAATAATTTTAATTTAAATAAAATTAATTTTTAAATTAAAATCAACAAGCATAGGTAAGTACGTTGCTAAGATATTGTTGATAGCTATTATTTTTCTTGTTGCCACGGCGATGGCAAGAGTGCACCCAGCATAATATTCGCTGAAAGAATATCAGATAGCTTTTGATTGGTCCATGTGACTAAAACGATGCAAACACATTGGATGATATAATGTGTGGTAAATTGTCAATTTAAAACTATTCTGTGCTTATAACCACGTAATGAGCACGTGATTTGGTAATGCGAGTCCAGACGATAAATGCAAGAATGTTCTATAATTTCAATGCTAGTACTTTTCTGATTAAATAAAGACATACGTTATTTATGTTTTATTTGCAGAAAAGTTATTATAAATTTATATAATAAAAAATTGTATAATAATAAACTGTGCAATTATGACGAGAATTTTTTAGATTGAGAATTTTTGTTTGAAATTCATCAAGTGTAATTTTTTCGAAAATTACCACGTACGTCGAGGTTCTATTGTGATGAGCTAAAATATGGGCGATTGTAAGTTCCACCGGTGGGTCAAATCCTTTTAATCTGACATGTAAGTTCCACCGATCAGTTTTGGTCCCTTTTTCTGACATGTAAGTTCCACCGATGGTCAACTAAAGTTGTGGGGTCAAGGGGATAAGAGTTAAGTACGTATTTTTAATTAAGCTGAATTTATTTTTATGTTGGTATATAATATTATCTACAAATAGTATATAAGTACATCAACCAACATAATATTAAGTAAAATAATATTACAAGAAAATATACGAACAAGAAATTTATCGATACTCGCTCCTACAAATAACGAACAAAAAAACAAGCTCTTTAAGGTGAGGATCAATCTTGTCGGAGTTGTAATAAGGCCACAATTTACGCAATAATTTTATGCATTTTGATGACCGTCCGTGCAGATTTACCCTAGCGTATCTACCTTGGGCGGGGCCAACTAGAGCAGTGTTAGTAGGAGGCAGTCGCTCCCAGAGATCTGCCGCTTCAACTTTCAAACTTTTCGAGTTGGAGCCGCTTAAGGGATGTTTTTAATGGAGCGCCGTCAGCGCCCGGGACGGGCGCGGGCGTGTGCGGAGAGTAGGTTTTGACAGTGCAACCACCTCAGAAACGAATTCACACAAAAAGTGAATTTTGTAATAAAATTAACATCTAAAAGCAGAACAATTTTAATTACATTCCTACAATTTTTTATTACAGACCTGTCTTTTCATTTATTTATAATTTTTTATTACAGACTTGTCTTTTTTATCTGATTATAATCCAATGTAAGTACTTTGAGTACTGGTAAGCTACCACCGGTGGAACTTACATGTTTTGCCCAGCTACATTTTGTACCACCGGTGGAACTTACATGTCGACCCTCGGTAGGTTTTCCACTAAGAGGATTAAAATTTGACCATCGGTGGAACTTACATATGTCCAAAAATATAAACATTTTTTTATATTTTGTGTTACACTAAAAACAAATTCCAGCGCGAATAACATGCAATTTTCTTGTGTAAAATAAGTTAGGTAAACTAACTTGTGGGTGAGGTGATGTCATCCCACATCCTGTACGATAAGTACAATTTTGCAGATATTGCAAAATAATTTTTATGTATTGTTGTTAGAAATTTACGTACATTATGTAATTTTACTTTAAAACATTGAAAGTAAAGTAAATTTTTGAAGGAAAAATACATACAACACCAAATTACTCTGTAATTTTAAAAGAAATCTAAAAAATTTCAGCAAACACTTAAATTTACTTTAAAAACTAGATTATAAGAAAAAATGTATGCTACGTGTCCTAAATTATACAATTTTTATAAAAATTTAATAGGTAATATTACGTGCATTTTTTAGAGTGTAGGAAAACATAAAAGTTTTTATTTTGTAACTTTTAGTTTATTTTTGTAGCGAGTTTTTAATAATCAATGTAAAAAAACAATGTTTTTTCTTATTGATAAAAAAACTATGTAAATTTGTGTTTTTTTTCAAATATATTTATTGATATTCATAAACACTAATCATAGTTTGCATTAATAAAAATTTTTTTTTTAATATATGAACAGAACAATTTTTACACGTCTTTTAAATATGGGCCTGATTAAGCCTCACCCGTGCACTCGTGTAACTTTTAGATCACCCGTGCACTGGAGAGTTAATGGAGAATTACGAACGGATTAGGAACGTACCTGCAATTTTCTTCGGTAAAATGGTGCAAAATGGAAAAATTTTCACACACATTCAGTCCGAAAGCTCGACTTTGTTGCTAATTTTATCACCACAGTTTGACGATTTCTATGGGTACTTGTTAACGAAACTGCCCTTTCACACATCTGCCGTCGATTCGTGGCCTTGTATTTCTAAATAATTAATCGTAAATAATGAAATTTAACAAATGAAATCATCTCCAATAATATTAGATCAACAATCGGTTTTAATTATATATATAATATATAAAAACTTACCTGTACGTTATATATTTATATTACATGTATAATGGAATAAAATTTTATAACACAAACAAATTAATGCTTATGAAATGATAATAGTATATTACATAGCGAGGTGGAAAGCGAGTCATTACTAACTGAGGTCTGTTCTGCTGACCGACGGCGACTTTTAAAAAGTTTGAAAGTAGCATATTGTTAACTGCTAAGACTTACCAGTATGTAATGAAAATTTTTCACTCGATATACCACGTGCCGGTTAGTAATGAACAAAATGGACGTGGTTTTAACGTGATATGAGCTATTAAAAATAGAGGCGCTGATACAAATGTCAAATATAGTTAGGTTATAACAATAATTAGAAATCATAATTATTTCCATTAAACCAACCCCAACTTCACGATTGCGAATAAAATAAATTTGTTGGTTATAAACACAGAAAAGTATTGAAATGACAATACTGGACAATTAATTGTATAACAGCAGCGCCATCTTTTCGCAATTTTTTTTTTGAATTAAACAAGATCGACAACATCGACAAGTTTTAAACCACAATATCACAAATACAAAAATTATGGAATTACTTGAATTTGACGCACTGAGCGCCATCTACAAAATTTTTTTAGAATCTCATATAAGAAATAACTCCCTCGCTGCTTATTTTCGAACGGACTTTCGATTCGCACCTCTTAAGGCAGATGTGCACACTAACAACGAAACGACAAAACAAATGCATACATTAATGTCAAAACTGTCGGTAGATGGCGCCACCACATATCTCTATAAAATTCAGTTTCCTAAAATATAAAATGGAGGATTGTCATCATTTTCAAGTTGTTGTATTGTAGTAGTGCATAGCTATTTTCTTTACCCAGGAACATTCAAATAGGTTATATTAAAGGGCTTTCCATTATCTGCGCCTTTTAAATTGTAGAATTAACAAAATTGGTCATCCACGTTGATGTGTGCCAATATAGCATACTGCTACGAAAGGTAATTATCATTGTCACATTATTCAACATTAAGTTCTTCCAATACGTACTCTTACAGATAGACTACATGTGTGCGCCACTGGCAAAGAATGACAGTTGTCGTTGTTTATTTGTTGGATGCAAATTAGTCGAAATATACGTGAAGTAGAGTTATTATTAAGTGAAATAGTGTTTAAATAGTGTCTTAACTGTTGTACTTAGTTATTCTATGTTTTAGGGTGTTGTTTGTGAAGGTGGCATATTTGAGGTTAGATTTCTGATAATAGAAATTATGATTAGAACACCGCCCTTGATAGGGGCAATGAATCGTCAATGCACATAAACGATGCACCACAGTCAAACCATCCAATAATAGCACCATTAGCATCGGATGCCTTAATAAATAATCAGAACCCGCGGGTGCAGTTACAGCATCTGCAGCCAGATCAAAATAGTTTTCCACAAAGTGTTACGTACTATAACCAGCAAGTGGCCAACATACCAATAAGCCCGTCGCAATGTGCCCAGCCTTTTCAATTCGTACCCGTAGAGAACACTGACCTTGCGTCACTGCCTGCAGCGAATTCATGCCCTGCTGCCCTATCAAATAAATTGCTGCCCCCTAACCAGCACCTACAGTCAGAAACCGGTGTACAAATGATAAATCAGCCAAACTACAACCAACTATATCCACCGCTGCCAGAAACGGCTGAGGTGGGTTGGACACTAGCCACCAGCAGAAAAAGACGACGAAGCTCAGAAACAAATGATAAATATCAAAGACAAACAAAAATAAAAGATTATTGGCTCGGAACATCTGATGTTACAACTGCTAATAGATTTGGTGCACTGGAAAAAGACCAGGGAGAACCTAATGAGAAACAAGATGAAAATCAGCCAAAACCACCACCAATATTTATAGAGGGAGTTGGAAATATTAATCCACTTACTGAATTATTGAATAAAATTGCAAAGGACCTGTATATAATGAAAGCAATTGATAGTCAACAGGTTAAAGTACAACCGAAAACAGGTGAAGCATATTCGATTATTACCAAAGCCCTTACAGAAAAAAACACACAATATCACACATACAAACTAAAGACAGAAAGAGATTTTCGGGTTGTTCTGAAAAACATACATGGCTCTACGGACACCAAAGAGATAAAAAGCAACGTGAATGTGAAACAAAACGGAACAAAAATACCGCTACCAATGTTTTTCATAGGCATGAAACAAAAAGATAATAATAAAGAGATATATAAAACAAAACTATTTATGAACTCAAGTGTGGTATTTGAACCTCCTCGTACGAAGAGGGTTATTCCGCAGTGCACTAGGTGCCAAAGGTACGGCCACACAAAGAACTTTTGCAACATGAGCCATAGATGCGTAAAATGTGCTGAATTACACCGAACAACCGACTGCCCAAGAAAAGTTAAAGATGGACACGTAAAGTGTGTAATTGCGGTGAAAACCACCCCGCAAACTACAGAGGCTGTATAGTGCATAAGCAATTGCAACAAAAACTATATCCTAAATTGCGAGAAAGACAGGCGGCAGGAGACCAAAACACAAGCAGCCAACAAAATATTCGATCTGGAGCTAATTATGCCCAAAGAACAGCAGGCTTTGTCCAATTACCCACCAGCCGCCATGTACAACCACCACAAACCAGTGAATACAACAACCTTACCCAACAACTCAAAGTGCAAACAGCTCAAACCGGCAACAACAGTCAACATCCCTTAGTACAGAGAAACCAAATAGTGAATTATCCAGGTGAGCAAAATCAAGCTAACTTAACACAACAACCTTCTAGTGACATACAAGAACTCAAAAACATGATGAAGGAACTTATGATGCAAATGGGAACCATGCTAAACCTACTGACAACCATAGTTAGTAAAATGAACTAATGGCCCAATTACTTAAAATATCAATATGGAATGCCAACGGCTTGTGCCAACACGCACAAGAGCTTAAATTATTCCTCGAAATGCATAAAATTGATGCCATGTTAATCTCCGAAACTCATTTTACGGCAAAAAGTCATTTAAAAATACCGAATTATGTCATATATAGTACAGAACACCCAGATGGAAAAGCCCATGGTGGAACGGCAATTATAATAAGGAAACAAATTAAACACTATGAACTCTGTGGATACCAACACGATTACCTTCAAGGTACTAGTGTGGCAGTAGAAGAGAAATCTGAAAGGTTAACAATCTCCTCAATATATTGCCCACCCAAGCATAACAACAAGAAAATACAATATCAGCATTTTTTCAGAACTTTGGGAAATAGATTTGTGGCTGGAGGTGACTTTAATGCCAAGCATGTTGAATGGGGCTCCAGGCTTACAAACACAAAAGGAAAAGAATTGCTGGAAGCGGTAAGAAACAACAATATGTCATATCTATCAACAGGACAGCCGACGTACTGGCCTACTGACAGAAGTAAGATACCAGACCTGATCGATTTTGCGTAACAAAAGGTATCAACATAAAACAATGTAAGATGGAATCTTCACTAGATCTAACATCCGATCACACCCCTGTTCTGCTGACAATGTTTACGGAAGTTCTTGGTAAGCGAAAACAACCTACATTGTATAGCAATAAAACAAACTGGGAAATTTTTAAAATAGAATTAGATAAACACATTAGTTTAGATATAGCTTTAAAACAAAAGAAAACCTAGAAGATGCAGTCGAACATCTGACGAAAATTATCCAAAGGGCAGCCTGGTCTGCTACTCCTGATTGTAACGAAACACACCTAAAAGAGCAAACTCCGATAATAATCAAGCAGAAAATTGCCGAAAAAGAAAGCACGCAAACAATGGCAATTGACAAGAACAATAGAAGACAAGAGAAAATTTAATAAAGCCGTTAGAGAACTGAAATCACTGCTCTACAATCTTAAAAATCAAGGTTTTAACAACTATGTTAGTAACTTGTCTGCGACAGAAGCAAATGGTTACTCTTTGTGGAAAGCAACAAAAAACATTAAACGCCCAACACAAACTATACCACCAATTAGAACAAATACAGGACAATGGGCAAGAAGTGACGAAGATAAAGCTCTGGCTTTTGCAGAACATCTTGAAAATGTTTTCAAACCATTTCCTTCCACAACATGTAATAATGCAGCAGATATTTCACATTATTTAAACGCGCCATTTCAGATGGACCTGCCGATTCGAAATTTCAAAGTTAAAGAAGTGCTACAAGTTATCGCACATGAAATAAATCCAAAAAAAGCACCAGGCTTCGATCTGTTGACGGGCAAGGTTATTCAGCAACTAACACCCAAGTGTATAAAATTCATAACATTTATTTATAATGCGGTCTTGAGATTGAATTACTTTCCTAACCAGTGGAAAGTTGCACAGATAATTCTTCTCCCAAAACCAGGGAAAAAATCTGAAGAAGTGGCATCATACAGACCGATAAGTCTATTACCAGTGCTATCGAAAATATTCGAAAAACTATTCCTTAAACGATTAAAGCCAATAATGGATGATAGAGAACTTATTCCAAAACATCAATTTGGATTTCGAAGTCGACACGGTGCAGTTGAACAGGTGCACAGGATAACAAAAATTTCCAATGACCTGGAACATAAACGGTACTGCTCCGCTGCTTTTTGGATATTAGTCAGGCTTTTGACAAGGTGTGGCATGATGGGCTGCTCTATAAATTAAAATCAATCTTCCTCACCCCTTCTATCAGGTACTAAAATCTTACCTTAAAGACAGACAATTCCTGGTAAAATATCAAGATGCATATACCGACTTATATTCAATTAATTCTGGTGTGCCACAAGGTAGTGTACTCGGACCGGTGCTCTACTTGCTGTATACAGCCGATCTCCCAAGGACAAGATTAACGACAGTGGCCACATTTGCTGATGATACGGCTATACTTGCATCTCATGTTGATCCAGTGCTGGCATCAAGGAACCTCCAAAATAATCTAAATAAAATTCAAGAATGGCTAAAAATGGAGAATCAAGGCTAACGAAACTAAATCTACACATGTCACCTTTACAATGCGAAGAGACACATGTCCACCCGTAAAATTAAATAACACTTTTTTACCACAAGCCGAAGACGCAAAATATCTGGGCATGCACCTTGATAGAAGATTGACATGGCGAAAACACATCTTCACCAAGCGTAAACAACTTGGTATCAAACTCAGTCAGCTATATTGGCTGATTGGTAGAAGATCGCAATTGTCACTGGAAAACAAACTCCTTACTTACAAAGCTATTCTGAAGCCCATATGGACATATGGAATTCAACTGTGGGGGACCGCTAGTTTGTCTAATCTGGAAATATTACAAAGGTTCCAAAACAAAGCACTGAGAGCAATTCTGGATGCACCTTGGTACATACCAAACACCAGCATTAAACGCGATTTACGTATCACATCAGTTTATGAAGAAATACAAAATTTCCACAGTAAATATCAAAATAGATTGGACACTCATCCCAACGTACTAGCTAACAAGCTACTTGACAACACAGACGAAGTAAGAAGACTGAAACGTTTCAAAATATCCGATCTCTACTCGATTTACCTAATGGTTGAATAACCGTAAATTAAAGAAAATACTTAATGGAGTATTTTCTACATGACATGTTAATTGATAGTTATTTATAATAATTATTAAATCATATCATTTACTTATTGTTTTATAGTTAAACAGATTGTAAATATTCTTTGTAAAATAAAAAAAATAAAAAAAAAAAGATAGACTACATCCCTCCAGAACAATTACAAAAATGGCCAACATGGGACTTCTAGATTCAAACACTCCTGACCATTCAAGCAGCGATTATGAGATAAAACCAGAAGTGTCGGAAGACGTGAAATTTAATTTAGAAGATTTGCATCATTCGATTGACATTAAAGAAGAAGAATTACCACCGAACCAATCGCCAAGAAAATTCAACAGCTCAAGAGAATTTGAATGTGCAGTTTGTGGATATATCACTACACGTAAATATACTTTAAAAGTGCATTTAAAAACTCACACCGGTGAGAAATCGTTTGGTTGCGAAATTTGTGATTACAAATGTTCAGAAAAAAGAAATTTAACTGAGCATATAAGAACTCACACTGGTGAGAAACCATTTGTATGTGAAATTTGCGAGTACAAATGTTCACGAAAATCAGTTTTGAAAAATCATATAAGAACTCACACCGGTGAGAAACCGTTTGGTTGTGAAATTTGTGCGTACAAATGTTTTCAAAAAGGAAACTTAATTGTGCACATAAGAACTCACACTGGTGAGAAACCATTTGTGTGTGAAATTTGCGAGTACAAATTTTCACAAAAAGGGAGTTTAACTGCGCATATAAGATCTCACACCGGTGAAAAACCGTTTGTTTGTGAAATTTGCGAGTACAAATGTTCACGAAAAGAACAATTAACTGAGCATATGAGAACTCACACCGGTGAGAAACCATTTGTGTGTGAATTTTGTGACCGTAAATTTTCAAAAAAATATTTAACAGAGCATTTAAGAATTCATACCGGTGAGCAACCCTTTGCTTGTGAAATTTGTGAGCAAATATTCGAATAAAATCAATTTAAGAGTACATTTAAGAACTCACACTGGTGAGAAACTGTATGTTTGTGAAATTTGTGA
Source organism: Lycocerus yunnanus (assembly GCA_036346125.1). Taxonomy (NCBI): domain Eukaryota; kingdom Metazoa; phylum Arthropoda; class Insecta; order Coleoptera; family Cantharidae; genus Lycocerus; species Lycocerus yunnanus. The sequence continues at coordinate 62,238 of JARFIX010000265.1, forward strand.
TCGTAAATTTTCGCAAAAAAGTTATTTAACAAAGCATTTAAAAATTCATACCGGTGAGAAACCCTTTTTTTGTAAAATTTGTGATTACAAATGTTCACGACAGTATAGTTTAAAGCTACATTTAAGAACTCACTCCGGTGAGAAACCGTTTGTTTGCAAAATTTGTCAGTACAAATGTGCACGACAGTATAGTTTAAAGCTACATTTAAAAACTCACTCCGGTGAGAAACCGTTTCTCTGTGGAATTTGTGAATACAAATGTTCAATTAAATCAAATTTAAAAAAGCATTTAACTACTCATACTGGTGAGAAACCGTTTGTGTGTGAAATTTGTGACCACAAATTTTCACAAAAACAACATTTATCGGCACATTTAAAAATTCATACTGGTGAGAAAGCGTTTACTTGTCCAATTTGTGGGTACAAATGTTCACCAAGAGTAAATTTAGCTAAGCATATAACGACTCACTCCACCGAGAAAGCGTTTAAATGTCAAATGTGTGACTACAAATGTTCAAGGAAATCAAGATTAAAACAGCATTTAAGAACTCATACCACATAGAAACCCTTGCATCACAATTTTAATGTTAAATTTAGATCTATTGCCATTGGTAAACATTGCTGGAAGAAAATCTTGCGATTACGGAACCGAAGCCCTACTTGATTACTAGTGGTTAAATGGAAAAAGTGTGGAATAATATTTTTATAGTTATATTCATTTAAGATTTAAAGTTGTATTTTGTAAATTTAATTTTTTTCGATCGAAAGCTATGAATAAACAATGTTAGACCAATTTTTTTTTTATTTATTTTGTGTTTAATCTCCGAGATTGGTCATGAAAGGTGGAATTTAGTGATAGCAACGAATGATCTGATTCCCACATCCTCCTAATCCTGATTTTCTTTCTCTTAGAGAAAGTGGTGGCGGCATACTCACGCTATTCAACATCAGCCTCCCGCAAGCTACTATATTCTGTTTTATGGTTGCGCTGACCGTAAAAGTAGAATAATAATAATTTTGTTTTCATCCCCCGCCGTGTTTCAATGGCTTAGCGGAGGAATAATTCTTACATTTGTACAAAGGTTTGATTTCCCCCAGATTTTCTCTGGTTCCTAGGAGTTTCCCTGACCTCAAAAATAACATTACGAGAGTGCTGGAGAGGACACGTTTCAAGTAATATCATTCGGTATTGACAATATTGGTGTTCATAGTTTTTCAACAAAAACATTGCAAATGTACGCTCTGTACTGTATCTTCGCTAGGTGGCAATCTTGCAATTTTAAATTCACATTTGGCAATTGCGATTTTTTTAAAGTAGAGATTATAATATCGTAGTAGTTCAGTTCAGAGTCTCCGTCTTTGGATTTACACCGTACAATGATATCAATGCTATGGTGCCAATAACTGTGGGTTCCTTTCCGTTTCCATTTTTTGATTCAAACATAGTAGTGCAAAATGCTAAAATCGAAAACGTGGATATGCTGCCGATTTACTTTTACCAAATAAGGAGCTTGTGGTATCCACATCTAGTTAAAGTATGTGAAAAGAGTGTAATTTTGGATTCCTTTTCGACAAGCACATGTTACATCGATTTAATATCACGTAAATCAAAATCGGTGTCGTTACATGGTTTTCTTCTGCCAAGGTCAAGGTTTTTACAATAACAGTGTCAGCATCATCTGAAGAATAACTCACAGTGCAGCTGTTCGCTTCTAAGGTTGTTATTCTCTGCAAAAAACGCTAAAACTTAGTTTACATCCAAAATTTTCAAATGTTTATAATAATGATAAATAAGACCATCAGGTTACCTTTTCTTGTGTATTTTATTTTATCTTATTGCCCCGTTTCAGAAAAGTTTACTTTTTTCTCGGTTTCACAATCGATGATTAAGGAATTTAATCATTGATCAACACACATTTCGGTTGCAGAAACTCCAGTATAATATTTAACCAATAATTAGTTTAATCTGTTGTTAAGTGACTATTTGACGATTTTGATAAGGTTGTCACGATATTGTTACATGCTTGACAACATTGTGACAACCGTACAATGCTATTAGGTATACAATTGTTATCTTCTATCTTAAACAAAATCAAATACTTAGGTTCAAATTTGTTAGGTTCTCTGTACTTAACCTGCAATCTTATTTAGTATTTTAATCCCCAAAAAATGTTCAAGCTCCTTGTGAGAAGACCACCGTCTTTACGTGCCTTCCGAAGCACAGAAACAGCATTACAAAGCGAGGCTCTATATGGATTACGTTAGAAGTTGATTGCACTAACAACCAAGCCAATGACCGTCTCCCCTAATATCTATAACTTATGTAATATCATACTTTGTAAGGTATCTTCGTGCCACTTAATTAATAAATGTTATTTGATTGATTTAATATAGTTCTTGGCGGTCCATCTTCGAGTGAAGTGGCTTTCTCGCTAACTTGAAAATAAATCGTTGCAGGAGCATATTTCGAGTAATTTAACGAAGAGCGCAGTGATTTTTTTGCTCACACAAAGATCCATCGCAGAAGGACCTAGAGAATCGTTGGTCCCCCAAAACAGCAGTGTTATCGCTAAGTCTTCTCCTGCACTCAGGGTGTTGGCGCCAATTTGAAATCTTTCCCAATCCACCTTCTGAAGGTTCATCGGAAATGTTCATGCATTACGGATTGTACCAGAAAGAATAATCTTTGGTTCTCCCAGCAGAAGCAATGTAGCCATCATTTTGGAAAGCCATAAAGTTATTCGCAGAAGTTACGGTGAGGTTTCAAAGTAACGGAAAGGAGTTGGCGATGAATGTTCGTCACGAGTCAGCTTTGTTATTAGAAGTTTCACCAGCACCTGCCCGAACCATGTTACGTGATTGTGTTCGATTCATTTTAGCCTCAGGTACAAATCAGTTTTAAATGACAAATCAAAACGCCCCTTTGTTCTTTTGTTTTGTCATCATTTGAGAAACCGGAAATCCGCTGCTGTCCCTAAAAACAGATTACCGTTCATTACTGTCAATTAATTGAGAAATTTTGGAGTATCACTCACCGTTTGCATTAATCAATTTCTTGTCAAAATCCGTTTGTAAAATAATCCATAACCGGCGCCGAAAAGAATTTTTATAACAAAAGCTGTAGCTAGAAAGAAAAATTGAGAAGCAGCGTTATTTTAAATTAATTAATTAATTACTTACCGAAGATCATGGACGTCAAAGCTCACACTGAAAGACAGAACCGTACTCAGTACGCAATGTAGAATTGCATTAAAATATTTTAATTTGTTCTTTTTTATAAATTAGTTTTTTTTTTAATAATTCTTATAATTTTCACAATTTTAAGACAGCTGTGCAAACTGACAACAAAGCGACAGCATAAAAACTTAATTAAGGTCAAAAACTGTCGGAAGATGGCGCAACACACAGTTTCGAATAAAACATATATAATCAAAATTTGCTAAAATACAAAATGGATGATTGTCACTATGTTCAAGTCGATGTATTGTAGTAGTGCATAGCTATTTTGTTTACCCAGGTACCTTCAAATAGGTTAATATATTAAAGAGCTTTCCATTATCTGAGCCTTTTATATTGTAGAATTAACAAAAATCGGTCTTCCTAGTAGAAGTGTGCGACTATAGCACACTGCTCTAGTGCTAGGATAGGTAATTATCATTGTCACATAATTCACCATAAAGTTCTTCCAATACGTACTCTTACAGATAGACTCAAGTTATCCCCCCAGAACAATTACAAAAATGGCCAACATGGGACTTCAAGATTCAAACACTCCGTACCATTCAAGCAGCGATTATGAGATAAAATCAGAAGTGTCCGATGATGTGAAATTTAATTTAGAAGATTTGCATCATTCCATTGACATTAAAGAAGAAGAATTACCACAGAAGAAATTGTCAAAAAAATTCAACAGCGCAAGCAAATTTGAATGTGCAGTTTGTGGATATATCACTACACATATGTACGTTTTAAAAGTGCATTTAAAAACTCACAGCGGTGAGAAACCGTTTAGTTGCGAAATTTGTGGATACAAATGTTTGCAAAAAGGAAATTTAATTGTGCATATAAGAACTCACACTGGTGAGAAACCATTTGTGTGTGAAATTTGTGAGTACAAATTTTCACGAAAACCAGATTTGAAAAATCATTTAAGAACTCACACCGGTGAGAAACCATTTTGTGTGAAATTTGCAGTACAAATGTTCACGAAAATCAGATTTAAATAATCATTTAAGAACTCACACCGGTGAGAAACCCTTTGGTTGTGATATTTGTGAGTACAAATGTTCAAAAAGGAAATTTAAGATTACATTTAAGAACTCACATCGGTCAGAAAACGTTAGTTTGTGAAATTTGTGAGTACAAATGTTTACGAAAATCAGATTTTAAAAAACATTTAAGAACTCACATCGGTGAGAAACCGTTTGTGTGTGAAATTTGTAAGTACAAATGTTCAAAAAAAGGAAATTTAACATTTCATTTAAGAACTCACGCCAATGAGAAATCGTTTGGTTTGTGAATTTGTAAGTGCAAATGTTCACATAAATGTAATTTAAAATCACATTTGAGAACCCACACTGGTGAGAAACTGTTTGTTCGCAAAAATTTGTCGTGTACTCACTTTTTGTTGTTTGATTATTATAGTAGATCCTTTTGTGAAGTCGAGCAGGAAAATCGAAAAAAAATGTTAGCCATTCACCTGACCGTACATTATTTTAGATAAACGAGAGTTTATAACAGATAATTTTTGGTAAAGATAGTTCAGTTAATGTAGATAACCTGACAGTAATCGTTATTGATACACACAACAAATAATTAAAAATAAAGATACTTTTAGCGGTTGTTATTTCTTTTCCGCCACTTGTTGTAGATATTAGATAAAGGTAATTTACGTAATAAGATCTACGTTGCGCAACTTAACAAATTTCACACCATAATTTAAACACAACACAGAAGATTTTGTTGTTCTTTGATAAATAAACTGAGCTGCCCACCATCTTGCTTCGCTTGACTTTTCTTTGCCGTTCAATTAACCGTACATTAATGAAGAGATAGTTTGGATCGATCTCCCCTAATTTTAACCTTCTCTGCTTGCAAGTTAAATCGAGTCAAAACTTGCTGGTAGAAATGCCCCATAAAAACAGTTAAAATAAAATTTTAACTTTTTAAAAAATTTTAAAAACAAATAAATAAAAAGATTTAAAAAAAAAGACAAGAAAGTATACAAAATGAATTTAAAAAGCACCAAAATTCTAAATTATGAAGTTATTAATTTTAAATTTTAATTAAATAAAAATTGAAAGTCGCAACAACACCTAAACATCTAATTCAGGAATTGTGTATAGAAGAAATTGGCTGTGTTACTCACCTAGATTGGATGTGGCTTGTGGAAGTCACTGTCAATTTATGATCCTATTTTAAAACAGATGTTATCAAAAGATAAGAAATCTGTAAAATATTTATCGCCAACATTAAAAATGAAATTATCGATCTCTAGCCACAGAGGTGAAGATTAAATTGATCAGTCAAATCAATTAATTTCAACTTTTTTCAATAATAATGGATACAACTCCAAATGTCGTGAAAATTGATCCGATGCCGATTTGGTACTCTCTGAGAATCTGATCAGGTTTTATTCCAAGTATCTATCGGTTTCACTTTCGCAAGAATATTTGTCATTCAGACGCAAGATCGATTAATGACTTGGCGAAAATACTTATTTGAAATCAAATGATCTCGAGTTCAGTCAAAAATATCTGCTGTGCTTATATCTTTTTTCTAACGATTCTAACTTTGGAGAGATCATTTTCAATCTTAAAATTATTGATCACGAATTATTTGAAAAATAAAATGTCCCAAAACAGACTTTGGTTTGAATTTTTGTTTTGAAAATTTGAATGATTTTTATTGTGCCGCTGTAGGTAGCGCAAGCACTTCCACTGAGTTAACCTTCATTCGCTTGTGACAAATGGCGTCTCACATTGCTAAATAATTGACTCTTAATGAATCAAGTGGTATTTGGAAATGGAAGAAAAGAAATTAAAACGGAAAAAGTGGAAGATCTGGAAGTCAATCTAGTAACCTAACATCACTGCGTTGATATTAAAGAAGAAACTTCAACCACCGAATCTCAACTCGGTGAAGATTGTGAAACACCAATATGCAATCAATTTGACTCTGGAGTAAGTATACAATGCAATGTTTACCAATAAATTACAACTTGGAGACCATGCAAAAATTTATAATATCTTCATAAATCAATTTATTGTGGTACGATAGTGCATTATGGTTAAAACTCGCACTGGTGAAAAACTATCGCTTGTTAAGGTTGTGAGTATAAAAGTACTGAAAACCGAAATTTTAATTTAATTTATAAATAAAAAACTGTGAAAATGCACTTGTTTTTGAAGGTCAGATTTATTTTCTTCAGAACGTAAAGTTCTCGATGTACTATTTTTTTTCCGTTAAGTAAATCGAACTTGTATGTTGTAGTTGAAAATGGATAACCCAAGAATAATGGAAATTGACAATTTAGTTATAAATAGGACTGGAGAGGAATCTTCACTCATGTGCGGTTTTGAGGTAGCTGAATTTTTGGAACCGCAGATTCAAGGTACATCGGCTACTTCAGCAAAATATTTCAAAAGCAGCAGGAGTAACGGTAAAGCAATTTTAATTACCGTACAATACACAATTATAATTTTTTGCAGGAAGAAGAATGTTGGCCAGTGGAGGTAAACCTTCCCAAATTTCTGCTAAAAAAGAAAAATTTCTGCCGAAGGTTGAATATCTTAAATTAAAAAATTACCTTACCAAACTAGAAAACTTAAAATTGGAACAAGAACTAAAACTAGCAAAGTATTTTATCAATTTATTTATTTCTTTAATACAATGCAATTTAAAAAAAAGGTTTTAAAATTATTAAAAATGATAGCAAAAGTGCAGGAGGACCTAAGGGGGCATAAATCACCCATTCCTCTAGAGACGCTAGTCTGGTTAATGAAATGAATTAAAAATATATTACTAGGAGGGCTGAGCTCCCATAGAATTTCAAAAGTTGAAAAAATGTAAATAAGTAATAATCTGAAGGTATGATTCTTGACCCTTCTTAGTTATTAACTCGATTTCGAGTGTCGTGACTGCCAATAAGGAGGAGCTTTTTTGGCTAATTACCACGGTTGGTAGCCACTTCTTTCCGAGGAAAATAGTCAGAATAAATTTGTTTACTCCGCCTGGGCTCGAACCTGGTATCTTGATTTGGCATTCGACACACAAACATGCCAGACCATGACCATCTTGACCCTGTCCACAAAGAAAATAAGTTACCTTTTTGAACTTTTGTGCTATTTTATCTTTTCGACTTTTGCCAAGATTTCAACATGAAGGCCCCACGGTTGGTTATACCGACTTGGAAAATGTACCCGTAACCCTGTTTTGTATTATTAATGGTGGCAATCATCAACACGGGGAGACCGAGAGATGGCTGTACGTGCCTTCCGAAGCATGGAGACGACCATAAAAAAGTTAGACCGTTTTGGATTTCTAACTACCAGGTTATGACCACCATCTATTACATACGAATATTTTTTAAATTTTGGACCCCCACCCCTTATGCAAGGTTACATGAGATATAAGAAAACCCCTCTTCCGTTGGGCATAAAGATTATTAAAAAAAATTTGACCCACCCTCTTGTAATTTACATACATTTATGACTTAAATTGCTTTTTAGGCTACCCCCATCCCATCATCGACGCCTCTGAAGATACTTTCAAATAACACCTGCAAAGAAATAAATGATGTCCTCGGACGACTTCTTGATGCGCTCCCTTCCTATAACATAATCTACATCTTTGCCTGTAATTTGCTGACCACGCCCCCTTGATACGCCTATTTCTTCCCATCATATGAACCACACCTTATTGACACGCCGTCTCTATTATTTACTATACTCTTTTATTTGTAACCCATCTCGTGTTTCCCTGAATGGCTTCATTGCTCTTACCCTCCACCATTCTCGATTCTTGATTCTGCACTGTTACTATCAGGTCGTTTGCGAACCCAATCAGGGTTACTTATTGTGGAATTTCGAATCAGAGTACTCCATTTTCACTAAAATTTAAGATTTGCAAATAGTTAAAAATAATTTAAACTTATAAAACTAATAATAAAAAAAATAATAAAACAGGAACACATGAACGACAAGAGGTATTCACTTCGAATTTATATTTTACCTTATAATTCTGAGCTCCTGGTATTAAAAGGTACAAAACTTTGCTAAAAGAATACTTTGCTGAGTAGAAATTTACAACTTTTAGTCCTTCGTAGCAGGAACACATGAACGAGAAGAGGTATTCACTGCGAATTTATATTTTACCTTATAATTCTGCGCTCCTGGAATCAAAAAGGACAAAATTTTATGGAAAAAATAGTTTGCTAAGTGGAAATTAATAAATTTTAGTCTTTCGTAACAGGAACACATGAACGAGAAGAGGTATTCACTGCGAATTTATATTTTACCTTATAATTCTGCGCTCCTGGTATTAAAAAGTACAAAACTTTGCTAAAAGAATACTTTGCTGAGTAGAAATTTACAACTTTTAGTCCTTCGTAGCAGGAACACATGAACGAGAAGAGGTATTCACTTCGAATTTATATTTTACCTTATAATTCTGCGCTCCTGGTATTAAAAAGTACAAAACTTTGCTAAAAAATAGTTTGCTAGTGAAATTTACAAATTTTAGTCCTTTCGTAGCAGGAACACATGAACGAGAAGAGGTATTCACTGCAATTTATATTTTACCTTATAATTCTGCGCTCCTGGTATTAAAAAGTACAAAACTTTGCTAAAAGAATACTTTGCTGAGTAGAAATTTACAACTTTTAGTCCTTCGTAGCAGGAACACATGAACGACAAGAGGTATTCACTTCGAATTTATATTTTACCTTATAATTCTGAGCTCCTGGTATTAAAAGGTACAAAACTTTGCTAAAAGAATACTTTGCTGAGTAGAAATTTACAACTTTTAGTCCTTTGTAGCAGGAACACATGAACGAGAAGGGTATTCACTTCAATTTATATTTTACCTTATAATTCTGAGCTCCTGGAATCAAAAGGACAAAACTTTATTAAAAATAGTTTGCTAAGTAGAGATTTATAAATTTTAGTCTTTCGTAACAGGAACACATGAACGAGAAGAGGTATTCACCCGAATTTATATTTTACCTTATAATTCTGCGCTCCTGGTATTAAAATTACAAAACTTTATTGATAAAATAGTTTGCAAAGTAGAAAATTTAAGATAGTATATAAATTAATATTTTCTACAATGAGTATTTACATGGGCAGAGTTCGCTAAGTGACACTCGTAAATATAAGTTTTCCTGTAGAAATGAAAGCCTATTATGAAAGAGTACCAATCGAGAAGAATTATAGGGTGAGGATGAATCGAAAATTTTGACGTTTAGGCACCAAAAAATCAAAACTTATAATACGTTTCTACGATAGGCTATATTCGAACCTCCCGTCCCGGCCATTTTGAATTTCGTGGTAATTTTACTTAAAATCCTGTATTTTATCACTTTTTGATGCAGCCGTCCCGTATGTGTACCGTTATTTGAATAAAACATTGAACCGCAACTATTTAAGAAGTATTTTTACGAAAATAATTGAGGTTAGACGTGGTTGCGTTTGTCAAAACGGCTCGGAGTAGAGAGTAAAACGCTTTACTGACTAAAAATATCCGCCTAGATCGGTCCTATTCGGAAAAGTTTGGATGTTGACCAAGGGAGCGACTCCACTAGTGGGCTCCGCCTACCGGTTGATTCGTGTATTTCGGCAAGCACATCCCACCAACAAACAATTTTTCTTGCGTTTTCATGACTTTTAAAAACTATTTTTAACGCATATAACTGTAAAGAAATTTTTGTAAAATCACCACAGACAAAAAGTGGCACTTAGCGAACCCTAGCTAACATTTCTCATAATTATGCTTAGTAAAATTTTCAACGATGGCTCCCTATGTGAATCTTCTTTTGCATCGGAAGTGCCCCTTACGGTACGTTTGAACCAAATGGATTATAGTTGGTATGAGTTCTTAACTTTTAACTTTGATTTACTTGAACAATTAAACACAAATGGTTTCTTACCAGTGTGAGTTCTTAAATGTTTAGTCAAATATTGTTTAATTGAACATTTGTAGTCACAAATATTACAAACAAAGAGTTTCTTCCTCTTCCGTGTTAATTGTTCATTATCGCTTTCCTCTTTAATGTCGATCGAATGATGCAAATCTTCTAAATTGAACTTTTCGTATTCCAACACTTGTGTCTTAATTTCATAATTGCTGCTTGAAATGGCCGAAACTTGATCCATGTTAGCCATATTTTGTAACTCCATATCTGTAAGAGATCGCATCAGGAGAATGTAATGGTGCATTATGAGGTATTTATAATTACTAACCTGTAATTTGTAAATTATTAACTTTAGGAGGTGCAGATAATGTACAGCTGTTTAATCTGATCAAGCTTAGTGAACCTGGGTGAGGATAACTACCGCAGCAAGCACCACAATATGATTAACGAATGGTGACAATCAACCATTTTGTATTTTTTGCGTGGTGGTGCCATCTTCCGACAACTTGTCATTAATTTGTGTGTTATTTTTAATTAAAATACTGCCAATGAGATGCCCGGTTGCACCGCACTATTTAAGAAAAAATTAAATTTAAGTAATCTCTCATGTCAAATCTAATATTATAAAAATTTAAAAACTTTTAATTAATTTGTCCGTTTTTATCGCTCTATTTTAGAAAAGTTTCACAAAGTCGCACCGCTAATAAGTCCTTTTTACGAACGACTACGAGTATATTTTGACATTAGAAGAATTAATTTATTTTTAAGAATAATTAAGTTGTTGCTTTTACATTGTATAATTCAATTGTTTTTATTAGCGGGTGAGACTTTGTGAAACTTTAGTTTTTCTTAAATAGTGCCATACAAACGGGAAAATTAATTAAGTTTTAAATTTCTGTAATATTAAATTTACCGCTGTCAAAGAAAGCTTAAGTATTACTTACGTCAACAGCGATGGAACCGGGCATGACTCGTGCATTTTTACACCACATTTAACATTTTAATAATAATCAGTGTTATTCAGTACTATTCACCATGTTCTTACTTATATGCTATGTGCAAGTAATTTGAATTTTTAAAAAGTCGATGCTAGCGATTACGGTGGTGAAATATGAAACGTTTTGATGTACTTTTTGACAGTGTTTATGACAGGTATGACAGTGTTTTTGATAGTAAAAATTGGTGTTTATGAGTATTGTGATGAGTATGTAGTAATTTTCTAATTACAAGGTTGGTCTAAGTACAGTAGAAAATTGTCTGTCTATTTTTCAATTTCTAACACTTTACATACTTCTTTAAATAGTTTTGACATAAAATTTGCGCCTTGATCAGTTATCAATTGCTTTGGCGTTCCGTGTCGCGCAATAATATGAGTAACAAAAGCTCTAGTGATTAATGCACGATGGTCAGTGATAATCGTAAATCTTTTCCCGTATAAAAACATTTAAATTGTTTGACTCCAAAAATCACTGCTATACACTCCTGTTCGGTGACAGTGTGATTTTTTTCGGCTTTTTGTAATTTCCGACTTGCGAAAGCAATGGTTTTTCGTGACCATCACGTCTTTGACTTAAAATTGCACCTATACCCGTGTTACTAGCGTCAGTTGCTAAGATAAAGGGTTCCTTGAAGTTGAGTAAATAAGTAGGTACATCGTCTGACTTAACGGCGGATTTTAGTTTCTGTATCGATTGCAATACTTCAGGCGTAATTATGAATTTATTTTCCTTTTTGTTAAGTTGGTTAAGGGTAGAGCAAGCAAGCTCAGAAAATTTTTTAATAAAATGTCAATACCACCCTACTAAACCTAAGAAAGACCGCGTCTCTGTTACGTTACGCGGTATCGGGTACATCTCTAATGCCTTTAATTTATCAGGATCTGGTTTTACAACATCCTTTGTAATAATGTACCCTAAGTACTTACATAACTTCACCAACTAAAAATTTACATTTACTAGACTTTAGTTTGATGTTAGCTTTTCTTAATCTATCAAATATAACTGCTAGTTTCCGGAGATCGTCAGCGCTGTAAACTACAATATCGTCTAAGTACACGAGGCACATCTCGCCAGTTAATCCTGAGAGGGTGACATTAATAAAGCGTTGAAATGTGCTGGGAGAATTTATTAAACCGAACGGCATTTTAGTATATTTGTAATGCCCAAACATTGTTGTAAAAGCTGTTTTTTCTTTATCACATTCCTCCATCTCAATGTGATGGAAGGTTTGCAATATGTCTAACACGCCAAACAAAGAGGAGGAATGAAAATATTGCTCTATAGTTTCATGCAGATCGGGTAATGGGTAAAATCTCTTTTGTCACTGCGTTTAATCCGCGATAATTCACACACATCCGCACTTTTGATTCGCCAGTTGGGGAATCGCGAACAATAAGAATAATCGGCGCCGACCATGGTGAAGAACTTGGAGCTATTATTTTAGCTGTCAGTAATTTTTCTAATTTTTTTAAATGTCTCGTTGATGGTGGGGCACACGATAAAGTCTTTTAGCTACATTTTCTATGGTTATTCGGTGTTTAACATTGTTTGTTAACACCTCATTGGTTAACACTTCATCAAAAAAAGGTCTATGCTGACATCTTCTGACCAGATGGGGTCCGCTATGCCCTTTTAATTTTAGGATAGGTGGGAAACTTTTACGTAGTTCTCAAGTAGTAACCAATCCGCAACGTTAAAAGTCTCAGTACAGACTTAGAAGGCAGTAGTCCCAACTCTCCCAATTAGTGACGTGCTTAACCATCACAAAAACAACTTTAACCAGTACATTAATAATAGTTCGTCAAAATCCCGTAAGTGGTCGTTTCTAGTAAGCCATGTTAACATCCGATCACTCCTAAATAGTTTTGATGATTTTAACGCATCACTGTTACGAAAAACTTTCAAATTAAATCAGTCTCCGAAAGCTGGCTTTCGCAAGATCTTCCACCGGCATTGGTTACCATACCTGGTTACACACTTTTAAAAAAGATACCCTTGGCAGGGATAGCGGTGTTTGATGTTTTATATTCATCATTCGATAAAAGTTTTTTGAAAATTGAAGTGGATTACAATATATGAATTCACATAAACAATGTAGTATATAAAAAAAATTATGTGTTATGTGTCAAAATGCCGAATTAATAAAAATATATAAAACAACAATAAAACCACACTTAAATATTCTGACATTTGCTAATTTCTTGAAGTTTTGTTTTGCATAAACGTTACAAGTTCACTCATAAGCTAACACTTTCACTTGGTAAGCAAAAAATTATCATATAAAACATAGATATCATGAAAACTGATATATAAGATCACGTTTATAACCTAGTAAATATTAAACAACAAAACATATCGTTTGCATTAGTTCCGCTGGCAGGCGTTGGTGGCGAACCTCTTATATTCTATCGCCTAATAACCTCGATTTCGTTGTACATTTGTACTCACAAATTTAACAAACAAACAGTTTCTCACCAGTGTGAGTTCTTAGATGCGCAGTTAACTGTTCTTTTCGTAAACATTTGTGGTCGCAAATTTCACATGCAAACGGTTTTTCACCGGTGTGAATTCTTAAATGCCTTCTTAAATTGTACTTTTGAGAACATTTGTAGTCACAGATTTCACAAAAAAACGGTTTATTACCGGAATGAATTCTTAAATGTGCGTTTAATCTTTGTCTTTGAGAGCATTTATAATCGCAAATTTCGCAAACATACGGTTTCTCTCCGGTGTGAGTTCTTAAATGTTCCGTTAAATTTGTTTTATGTGAACATCTGTAGTCACAAATTTTACATACAAATGGTTTCTCTCCGGTGTGGGTTCTTAGATGCACAGTTAAATGTTGTTTTCGAAAACATTTGTAGTCACAAATTTCACACATAAACGGTTTCTCATCTGTGTGAATTTTCATATGCCTGGTTAAATGGAAATTATGAAAACTTTCATATCCACAAATTTTACAAACAAACGGCTTCTTACCGGTGTGGGTTTTTAAATACCTTGTTGAACTATCTTTATTTGTAGTAATATACCCACGAACTGCACATTCAGATTTGCTAGGATTGTTGAATTTTCTTGCAGGACTCTTCCGTGTTAATTGTTCATTATCGATTTCTTCTTTAATGTCGATCGAATGATGCAAATCTTCTAAATTGAAATTTTCGTATGCCAGCACTTCTGTCTTAATTTCATAATTGCTGTTTGAATTACTTGGAGTCGCCGAAACTTGATCCATGTTAGCCATATTTTGTAACTCCATATCTGTAAGAGGTGGCATCAGGAGAATGTAATGGTGCATTACGAGAAATTTATAATTACTAACCTTACTAGCACATTTCCACGTGGAAGACCGATATTATAAACTTTAAGAGGTGCAGATAATGCAAAGATGTTTAATTTGATGGATTTGAGTGAACCTGGGTGAAGAAAACAGTACTGCAACACTACAATGCAACTTGGATATTGTGTCAATCTTCCATTTTGTGTAATAATATTTAAACCTATAGAGGCGCCATCTTCCGACAATTTTAGTATCATAAATTTTAATGACTTGTTTTTCGACAAATAAAGAACACTCTACATGTAAGGATGTTTTCATGAGACCGAGAGTTGCTATTAATTGCAGAGATTTTTTGGCATGATCAAGGCTGCTGTGATTTATCTCAGGTTCACTTTGCACTAAGGCACACTAAGGTTATATTTTTAGTATACCCTGTAATAAATGACGTTTTTACTAAAATAGCAACCTACTGTACCAACATTGATTTTAGGACTAAAATATAATCTTGAAACGTGATTGGTTGGTTTTCACAAATTTGTCAATATTTTAGTTCTAATGTCTCAAAATTGTAAAAAAACGTACAAACGCGTTTCAAGATTATATTTTAGTTCAAGATTGACAAGATTTAGACAAGATTGACAAGATTGACAAGATTTAATTTTCAAACATTTTCAACATTCCAGGTTGCTCCGATGTTATGCTCCGTTGATTGAATTGCTTGTTTACGAATTGATAAATTCTATCGCTAAGTTTTATTTTTTTAAATATTGGTTAGAAATCAGCTTAACAAAAATTTTATCATTAATTTATTTGCAACAATTCCGAAAATTACTAACAACGTTAACGATTTTGTAGTAATAACTCGAAAACATGATAATCACAGAAAATAAAATATAATAATTAAATGCAGCAAAGAGGGTCTACTTACATAACCTACAATTAAAATAAATAGTTCGTATTTCACATAAAAATTTAAATTTTGAAGTCTAAGCGGACGCGATTTGGCTGCGTTCCACTTTGACGCTTACAACGCTGTTTGTACGAACTGGCGCAAACGCCAAAGGTTTAAGCTTGGACTTGGAAATCTTGGCGCTTACAGCGCAGTGTAAACATAACCTTGATCGCCATTCTCTCACGCTCACAATATTTCGGTAGAACAGCGAAAACGCGGCGCTGTAGTGGTAAAAATTGTAATTATTTTTGAATTTATTTGAAAGCTGAAGTTAACCTAAATATTTTATGTTTACTTTTTAATTTCAATATTTAAATTTAAACATAAAATAACTTGTCCTATATTAATTATTACTTCAATAATTTATTACCCTTGTTTTACCCGCTCAATTTTTTATAACAAAAATGAGCGACAAGATTGTAAATGAAATTAATTGACACAAAATAAATTGTTGTGTGAAATAATTGTTATTAATTTGTAAAAAAGATACCTAAAAATGTAATTGCATTTAAAAACAAAATTATTATTACAGATTGTTTGAATATGTTATAGGTTAAGCAACTGTCACTTTTAAATTGCAGCGCCGATGGAGCTAACATATCGTTCGATTTGGAACGTCAGTGTGAGCGTTATAAGCGCGCATTTTCCAAGTCGAACGGCAAAATTTGCATGCTATAAGCGTTTGCGTCTGTTGGTACCAACAGCGCGTAAGCGTCCAAGTCGAACGCGGCCTTTGTTTTGCTTTTTATGTTTTAACGTAAATTTTCCACTTTCAGTTACAATGTACTATAGCAACTGATTAGAAGTTCCCTGTAATTCTAAATTTAAAGCCTGCGTCACACTTTGCCTTAACTTCTCAAAATTCTTAAAATTTTGGGAACTGGGGACAAGTGGTACGCGGGAAATTTTAGAATTCCTCAAATTCTGCAATTTGTCTATTCTTAGTAATGTTTTATTATCGTTTATTCTCTAGTTCGAATAAAACGATTCTTGGTTAGTTTTGGTGAACTCCGGACGCTCCCTTCCTCTTCACCCGACTAGGTAGCACTTTTTTTCAAGTTAGCGTTACATTTGTAGCCACAAATTTCACAAACGGTTCACCAGTGTGAATTTTTAAATGCTTTTTTAAATGGTATTCTCGAGAACATTTATAGCCACAAATTTTACAAATAAGCAATTTCTTTCCGATGTGGGTTTTTAAATGCAGTTTTAAACTTGACTTATGTGAACATTTGTAATCACAAATTTCACAAACAAACGGTTTCTCTCCGGTGTGGGTTCTTAAATGCACTTTTAACTGTGATTTATAGAAACTTCTGTAATCACAAATTTCACAAACATACGGTTTCACACCTGTGTGAGTTCTTAAATGCTCAGTTAAATGTTGTTTTCGTAAACATTTGAAGTCACAACTTTCACAAACAAACGGTTTCTCTCCGGTGTGGGTTTTTAAATGCATTTTTTAAACTTGATTTAAGTGAACATTTGTAGTCACAAAGATCACAAACAAACGGTTTCTCTCCGGTGTGAAGTTTTAAATGTCCAATCAAACGTGATTTAACTAAACATTTGTAGTCACAAATTTCACATGCAAACGGTTTTTCTCCGGTGTGGGTTCTTAAATGCACAATTAAACTTGGTTTTTGTGCACATTTGTACTCACAAATTTCACAAACAAACGGTTTTTCTCCGGTGTGGCTTCTTAAATGCACAATTAAAGTTTGTTTTCTTGCACATTTGTAATCACAAATTTCACAAACAAACGGTTTCTCACCTGTGTGAGTCATTAAATGTGTAGTCAAATGTGATTTTCGTGAACATTTGAAGTCACAAATTTCACAAACAAACGGTTTCTTACTCTTCCGTGTTAATTGTTCATTATCGCTTTCCTCTTTAATGTCGATCGAATGATGCAAATCTTCTAAATTGAATTTTTTCGTATTCCAGCACTTCTGTCTTAATTTCATAATTGCTGCTGGAAGTACTTGGAGTGGCCGAAACTTGATCCATGTTATTCATATTTTGTAACTCCATATCTGTAAGAAGTCGCATCAGAAAAGTGTAATGGTGCATTACGATAAAATTACTAACCTTAATAGCACATTTCCGCGTGGAAGACCGATATTATCAATTATAAACTTTTCGAGTAATGCAAAGATTTTCAATTGACTATTTGAGTGAACCAGAGTGAGGAAGACAGTGCTGCGCACTACAATACACCCTGCAAATTGTGCCAATCGTCCATTTTGTGTATTAGAAATTACTGAAAATTATTGGTGGCGCCATCTCCCAACAATTTTATTGTTTTTACTTTGAGGTGGATTTTCGCGATACGTACCAAAGTAACCGGTTAAAAGTGGTCGTAGGAAGTAATTTGTGAGTCTAACCTCACAAACGGAAACGAGCCAAATGAAAGTGATAGATTGCACTTATTAAATTTTAATTGTGTTTAGGTGCTTCTGTAAATTGGCTGATGCAATTTTCGCATCTCGATCTGAAGCCAGGATGGCTGTATTATCTACGAAGATTGCAATAAATGTGTTGGCGTTTATTGGTAGGTCAGCCATGTAGATCAGAAAAAGAATCGAATCCAAGACGCTACCTTGCGGTACTGGTTAGCCATATTTTGTGACTCCGTATCTGTAAATATTCCCATCAGGAGAGTGTATTGGTGCATTACGAGAAATTTATAATTACTAACCTTACTAGCACATTTCCACGTGGAAGACCGATATTAAAAATTATAAACTTTAAGAAGTGCAGATAATACAAACATGTTTAATTTGATCGATTAGTGAACCTGGGTGAAGAAAACACTACAATGCAACTTGGAAATTGAGGGAATCGTTCATTTTGTATTTTAGAGTTAATAGTAAATCTGTGGCGTCATCTTCCGACAATTTCGTTTCCAATATTTGGATGGTAGTTTTTTAACAAAAAATACTGATCTTGCAATGTTACACCATATTTTCACATTTTTCTAGTTTAAAATAGTCCCACAAACAGCACAACTAATCGTTTTACCGATTTAAAATTTAACGTTGATGAGTCATCGTTGTTCGAATAAATAATACCGCCTATTTTGGTACTCGTAACTAGCATAAGGCCGCGTTCGACTTGGACGCTTCGCGCTGTTGGTACTGTGGCGATCATAAATGTAAATTTTACGGTTTAAGTTGGCATTGCGGATTGTATGGAGCCACCTACAATTTGAGTCAACACCATTTGATCGAGGTGAAATTAAGTTTAATTAATTAATTATTTATTTATTCATTTCTTTGTTATTTGTTGTATTGTGCATATAAATATTTTATTGAAATAAACTTTACTCCAAAGTATCAACTGGCGGAAACGCTTATAGAGCGCACATTTTACTGTTCGACTTGGAAAATGTGCGCCCACGGTCTAACGTTAACGTCCCAAATCGAAGGATACGTGAGCACCGTCAGACCGATCCGGGATTACTTAACCTATAAATCAAAACATCGATTAAAATATTATTTTGTAATTAGTACAAGAAGAATATCAAGAATTACTATACATACGTAAGTATTTTACTAGTAAAGATCATTATTATTATAAGTGTTTATTTAATTTCATTTATTATTTCGCAACTTTCAGCAATCAAAACATCGTAGATAATGATATTGATTATATGTAAATAGATCGATTTGTGAAAAATTTGATGTTTCAAAATCAACCGCTTTACAATGTGTACGGAAAGTGGTGTGTGCTTTAGTCAAGTTAGCTCCGGGACCTAACGAAGAAAGGGCAACTAATATCTTTCATCAATTTGAAGTAACAAAGGGGTGTGCTAAAGTAATCGGAGCGATTGATGGGACACCCATTAGAATACCGACTCCACAAATTGATGTAGAATCTTATGTTAATCGGAAAGGCTATCACTCGATTCAATTGCAGGTATTAGATGTACATAATATGTATAACTTATATTATTAAATCATAAAATCTAACGTAAATTTTTTCCATTCCAGGCAGTTTGTGACCATCGTGGTAGATTCACACATTGCTATGCTGGTAATGCTGGCTCGGTACATGTTCAACGTGTGTTTCAATTGTCCGAATTGAAGGACTACTTAGAAGATGTAGTAAAATTTCCCCAAAATTGCCATATGATTGGAGATTCTGTATTTATATTACACAACGATTTGTTGGTCCCTTACAGAGACAATGGCCATTTAACAGAAAGTTAAATTATTTTCCTCACCAGTTAAACTTTTTTCGTTTTTAATACCATCACCAACATTAATATTTAACGTATCATTATGTTGACGTTTTACATGATATTTACATTTTGTAAATAGTTTATTACATAGCAGACACTGAATTTTTTGATTGTTGTGACATTTCGTCATAAATTCCCACACAGGAAATACTTTTCTTTTGCATTGCATGTTATTATAACCACTCCAATCGGTTCAAATAAAAACTCAAGATTAAAAAAATTACCATTGCTTCATTAACTTATACACCATTAGACAAATAATGAAAATTAACTAACGCTACCGAACTTTAACGATTCGTCTAAAGAAAGCTAATATAATTTACCATGCATTGTAAATTTATTTCATAACATTGTACATATATTTTGGGTGCTAATCACCATAGGAGGCACTAGTTTTAGTACAGAGTGTTACGCTAGAGTTTAAGTACAATGGGTTTAATTCTAAATAACAACGTAGATGGTATTTCTACTAGAGGCTATTCCGTCAACATCTCATGGAAATTAACATCCGAGGAAATAAAATTTTTGGAAAGTTTAGAACCTCGTTTCTTAGTTAAGAATATTAACAAAACCAGAGGAAAACGCACCCTAAGTGATTACCAACAAAATACACCACTTAGCCCTAAGCAGAGGCACTACAATGAAATACAATAAATGATATCAACTAACTTTAAATTATCCTTACTCGTTAATAAAGCTGTTATAAAAAAAATGTAAATATGATAAAAAAATTAAGTCTATAATGAAATGTAAGCAAATAAACTAAAAAATAATAAAATAAATAAAAATTTACATGTTTTATTGAATATACATCTTAACCCAAAACCTATACATGTTGTCAATTCATCAATATGTAATCGCTTAAATATTCTATTACATATCAGATATTGTACCTGTGATCACCATATTACGGTACATATGGTAAATCTCAATACTAGAGACCCCGATGATATTATATTCATCATAATGCAAAAATACAATTTTGAATATGTTCTATTTAATAGGACAGCATAGAAATTTAAACAAACAAGACTAGACATGCTTAGGATGAAGTGTAACATATTGACATGTGTACGGGATAAGTTTATGCCTCCTAGACTAGTTCACTCTAACCCATGACCCCATTTCATTTATTCATATATCCATCACTATCCATAACATGTGTTGAGTTTAGTGGTGAAAATTACAACAACTTACATATATTTATTTAAGACAGGATTTTCATATCATCCATCAATCAAGTACATATTTATTTTTTCACTTCTAACATTGGATAGTTCAGGTAATAATGATAAGATCTAGTGAACATTTGTAGCCACAAATTTCACAAACGGTTCATTGGTGTGAATTTTTAAATGCCTTGTTAAACTATCTTTTCGAGAACATTCGTAGTCACAAATTGCACAAACAAACGGTTTCTCACATGTGTGAGTTCTTAAATGTGCAGATAAATGTTGTTTTCGAGAACATTTGTAGTCACAAATTGCACAAACAAACGGTTTTTCACCGGTATGAATATTTAAATGTCTAGTGAATTTTGATTTTTGTAAACATTTGTAATCACAAATTACACAAACAAACTGTTTTTCACCGGTATGAATTGCTAAATGTCTAGTGAAATTTAGTTTTTGTGAACATTTGTAATCACAAATTTCACAAACAAACGGTTTCTCACCTGTGTGAGTTCTTAAATGTGCAGATAAATGTTGTTTTCGAGTATATTTGTTGTCACAAATTGCACAAACAAACGGTTTTTCACCGGTATGAATTGTTAAATGTCTAGTGAAATTTGGTTTATGTAAACATTTGTAATCGCAAATTTCACAAACAAACGGTTTCTCTCCAGTATGAGTTTTTAAATGCGAAGTTAACTGATGTTTTCGAAAAAATTTATAATCGCAAATTTCACAAACAAATGGTTTCTTCTCACCTGTGTGAGTCCTTAAATGGTCAGTTAAATTTTGTTTTCGTGAATATTTGTTGTCACATATTTCACAAACAAACGGTTTCTCGCCAGTGTGGGTTTTTAAATGCATTTTTAAATTTGATTTAAATGAACATTTGTAGTCACAAATTTCACAAACAAACGGTTTCTTACTTTTCCGTGTTAATTGTTCATTATCGCTTTCCTCTTTAATGTCGATCGAATGATGCAAATCTTCTAAATTGAAATTTTCGTATTCCAGCACTTCTGTCTTAATTTCATAATTGCTGTTAGAATTATTTGGACTGGCCGAAACTTGATCCATGTTAGCCATATTTTGTAACTCTATATCTGCAAGAGGTAGCATCAGGAGAAAGTAATGGTGCATTATGAGATAGGGAGAGGCTAGAGTTACGGCAAACGTAACTTTTAGGAAGTGGTTAAAGTTACGGCAGACTTCAAAACAAACCGTAACCTAACCTCATTTTTGTAGTTACGGCAAGTTGGTAACCGTAACTTTTTGCGTATTTCGAGTTACGGTCGGAATTGTTAAAACAGATAATATTTTATGAAAGTGAAATAATTATTTATTAATTTTGTCCGATTTAATTGATAATTTTTTGTTCGTGTGTTTGTTACACATTTTTTGTTCAATTAAAAAAATTATTTGGGAAATAATTGTAAAAGTTCAATTTATTTTTTTGAGGTATTAAATGCTCGAGTACCCTCTTGACGGAACCGGACAACGTCGCAGGACGTTCTTATCCTAATTTAGATAGATATTTGATAAAAGCGATTATTATCTTTTGCAATTAATTAAAAATAAATTGAACTTATACAATTATTTCCCAAATGATTTTTTTAATTGAACAAAAAATGTTTAACAAACACCCTGTATAGAGAATATATGTGTTTTTTTTCAATTTATATTAAGGAACCCTTGTATTTTGTGATTTCGTGGTCTTGTCTATCTTGTCTGATCTTGTCTAAATCGAAGAAATTGTGAAAAGATGGCGCTGTTGATATACAAATATTAGCTAAGAATAAATGTCACTTCACAACTTTTCTGTGTCCATAACTAAGAAATTTACTTTATCATTTGATAAGCATTAAGGACCGGGATTAAAAAGTCCGTTAGAAAATAAGCCTTATTTCTTATGTGAGGTTCTAAAAAAAATTTGTAGATGGCGCTCAGTGCGTCAAATTAATATTATTTCACATTTTCGTATTTTCGTCTTGTCTGCCTAGAGAAATTGCGAAAAGACGGCGCTGTTGAAAATTGTCAATTCAAAACTATTCTGTGCTTATAACCACGTGATGAGCACGTGATTTGGTAATGCGAGTCCAGACGATAAATGCAAGAATGTTCTATAATTTCAATGCTAGTACTTTTCTGATTAAATAAAGACATACGTTATTTATGTTTTATTTGCAGAAAAGTTATTATAAATTTATATAATAAAAAATTGTATAATAATAAACTGTGCAATTATGACGAGAATTTTTTAGATTGAGAATTTTTGTTTGAAATTCATCAAGTGTAATTTTTTCGAAAATTACCACGTACGTCGAGGTTCTATTGTGATGAGCTAAAAATATAAACATTTTTTTTATATTTTTGTGTTACACTGCAAAAACAAATTCCAGCGCGAATAACATGCAATTTTCTTGTGTAAAATAAGTTAGGTAAACTAACTTGTGGGTGAGGTGATGTCATCCCACATCCTGTACGATAAGTACAATTTTGCAGATATTGCAAAATAATTTTTATGTATTGTTGTTAGAAATTTACGTACATTATGTAATTTTACTTTAAAACATTGAAAGTAAAGTAAATTTTTGAAGGAAAAATACATTGTTACGGGATAAATTGGTCTTCGGCGCACACACCCGTAGCAAAAGCCTAAAAGTGCCGACTAACTCGCCGTGAGGTCTGGGTAGAACGAGAAAGTATAATTTTGAATTGCGTGCGCCGGAAAGGGTCGAAATCGGGATGGTTTCCGATACTGAAACATAGAGGGCGCCACTAGTGTAGTCCTAGGTTAGATGGAACAATAATGTACCGCACACTAGATCGGTACAAACCTTTAAAACAAAATGAATACTTATTTCCGTTACTTCCGCTTTATCTTTGCAACACAACTCATCTATGCAGCTTCACAAAGGACCTGAAAAATAGGCTCGAGTTAATAATCCCGAACTCGAAAATACACTTTTCCCTATAGAAATGGCTATACCAAACGAAAGAACACAAAAATACAAGCTCTTTAAGGTGAGGATCAATCTTGTCGGAGTTGTAATAAGGCCACAATTTAATTTTGAAAATTGCAAATTTCCCATAAGAAATACATGTAAGTGTATTAAAATGAAAAGGTATCATTTATTCTGTTGGCGGTACGTGTGCTGTGCCTGGGTCGACAGTGACTAGTGGTGGGGTGATACCAGTCGCTCTCAGAGATCCGTCGCGTCAACTTTCAAAATTTTCGAGTTGGAGCCGCTTAAGGGATGTTTTTAATGAGTTTAGCACGTGTCAAAACCGTTCGGAGCCCCCGGAGCGACCCGGAGGGTCGCGTAGGGGTGCGGAGAATAGGTTTTGACAGTGCAACCACCTCCGAAACGAATTCACACAAAAAGTGATTTTTTTTCGAAAATTTGTTGTCCGATCACAACTTTAATTTTTTTATTAGCTAATTACACCATTATCTATCATAATTCGTCGTGAAAACCGAGATTCTGGTATATTTACTGTCGCCACAGCCTCTTTCAATTTTGGGGGCGGGGTTATAGTTGAAAAGAGCCAATGATAAAATTGCATTCCAAATTAACTTTAAAGCCGTTTTTTTCAAAATTGTGTGAATATTCCGCAAATTTTATTTTTTTTATACGCTAATTAGACCCTCATCTTTCATAATCCACTTCAAAATGGTAAAAATCGATTCGGATTCTTAACCCGTCGAAAATAAATGTTAACACAAACACAAGTTTGGTAAATAACAATAAATTATATTAGACGAAACACACAGTATAAATTTACAAATAATCGGTACATAACGATATCAATAAACAAAATAAATGGTAGTATTCATAATTCGGTAAAATTTCTACTATGGAGTGCACTCGATATAACTGTTTTGACGTTAAAATTGACGGTATAAAAGTTTAATCTTACAATTAAAATTTACTAAAATAAACATGACAAAAACACTTGACATTTATTATACTTTTAAAAGTGACAGTTCTTCAACCTCACTCGGTTACATCCAACGACCGCAGATGGCGTTCGTGGTCTTAAATTTAATGTTCAAAACAAAAGTGACGAAACAAATAAATTGACATAACATTCGATGCACAGTTTTCACACAATTAAACGGTATAAATAACTAACTTTTAAATACAGTAAATTAATCCCAGCAACACAGATGGTTGGCTTGCAAGATAACGAAAACGACATTAATGATGATGACGTAATGGGGTCATCAACTTCTTGAACGAAATATTGAGATCAACTGAGTCTAGTGCGGGTGCTTTTCTGGACGTGGTGACGAAACGATATCCTCGACTGAGGGTGATTCTTCCAAATGGAAAACGATAAAATGGCAGAGTGCTCAATAAAAATTCCCCTATTGCGGGCTATATTTTCCAACGGAAAATGCGATACGATACGATAATTTGGCACTCGCTTAAAAACGGTAATTAGTTCACCGGTCAGATGCACGCCTACAACCAGCATTGGTTGCCTCAAAAATAAACGGAACGGTATTACATTCTTTAACGAAAAACTGAAGATGGTAAAATTTGATTTAACGTGTTAAACACGGAGTGACTGGTCTTCTCAAAAGCTCGAAGTCAACTGACGATAATTTCGGGAGTAGGGAGGACATTAGCGCGCCCGGCCAATCGGATGGCCGCGATACTGGCAGCTGTTAGTTGCAACTGCTACAAACATGCTTCAACTTGCTTGAAATTTTCCAAGGCTGTCTGAGAAAGCGCGCGTGGCGATTACTCAAAACTTCCTTCCACGGAATAAAACTTGAGCGATCAAACTAACTGACTGAAAAATTGTAACTTTTTTTAAGTTTTTAACGAAATTTGCATGAGGGGCACCGTGCACTACCCTAGGAAATGAAGTCACGTGACAACATACAACACCAAATTACTCTGTAATTTTAAAGAAATCTAAAAATTTCAGCAAACACTTAAATTTACTTTAAAAACTAGATTATAAGAAAAAATGTATGCTACGTGTCCTAAATTATACAATTTTTATAAAAATTTAATAGGTAATATTACGTGCATTTTTTAGAGTGTAGGAAAACATAAAAGTTTTTATTTTGTAACTTTTAGTTTATTTTTGTAGCGAGTTTTTAATAATCAATGTAAAAAAACAATGTTTTTTCTTATTGATAAAAAAACTATGTAAATTTGTGTTTTTTTTCAAATATATTTATTGATATTCATAAACACTAATCATAGTTTGCATTAATAAAAATTTTTTTTTTAATATATGAACAGAACAATTTTTACACGTCTTTTAAATATGGGCCTGATTAGGCCTCACCCGTGCACTCGTGTAACTTTTAGATCACCCGTGCACTGGAGAGTTAATGGAGAATTACGAACGGATTAGGAACGTACCTGCAATTTTCTTCGGTAAAATGGTGCAAAATGGAAAAATTTTCACACACATTCAGTCCGAAAGCTCGACTTTGTTGCTAATTTTATCACCACAGTTTGACGATTTCTATGGGTACTTGTTAACGAAACTGCCCTTTCACACATCTGCCGTCGATTCGTGGCCTTGTATTTCTAAATAATTAATCGTAAATAATGAAATTTAACAAATGAAATCATCTCCAATAATATTAGATCAACAATCGGTTTTAATTATATATATAATATATAAAACTTACCTGTACGTTATATATTTATATTACATGTATAATGGAATAAAATTTTATAACACAAACAAATTAATGCTTATGAAATGATAATAGTATATTACATAGCGAGGTGGAAAGCGAGTCATTACTAACTGAGGTCTGTTCTGCTGACCGACGGCGACTTTTAAAAAGTTTGAAAGTAGCATATTGTTAACTGCTAAGACTTACCAGTATGTAATGAAAATTTTCACTCGATATACCACGTGCCGGTTAGTAATGAACAAAATGGACGTGGTTTTAACGTGATATGAGCTATTAAAATAGAGGCGCTGATACAAATGTCAAATATAGTTAGGTTATAACAATAATTAGAAATCATAATTATTTCCATTAAACCAACCCCAACTTCACGATTGCGAATAAAATAAATTTGTTGGTTATAAACACAGAAAAGTATTGAAATGACAATACTGGACAATTAATTGTATAACAGCAGCGCCATCTTTTCGCAATTTTTTTTTTGAATTAAACAAGATCGACAACATCGACAAGTTTTAAACCACAATATCACAAATACAAAAATTATGGAATTACTTGAATTTGACGCACTGAGCGCCATCTACAAAATTTTTTTAGAATCTCATATAAGAAATAACTCCCTCGCTGCTTATTTTCGAACGGACTTTCGATTCGCACCTCTTAAGGCAGATGTGCAAACTAACAACGAAACGACAAAACAAATGCATACATTAATGTCAAAAACTGTCGGTAGATGGCGCCACCACATATCTCTATAAAATTCAGTTTCCTAAAATATAAAATGGAGGATTGTCATCATTTTCAAGTTGTTGTATTGTAGTAGTGCATAGCTATTTTCTTTACCCAGGAACATTCAAATAGGTTATATTAAAGGGCTTTCCATTATCTGCGCCTTTTAAATTGTAGAATTAACAAAAATTGGTCATCCACGTTGATGTGTGCCAATATAGCATACTGCTACGAAAGGTAATTATCATTGTCACATTATTCAACATTAAGTTCTTCCAATACGTACTCTTACAGATAGACTACATCCCTCCAGAACAATTACAAAAATGGCCAACATGGGACTTCTAGATTCAAACACTCCTGACCATTCAAGCAGCGATTATGAGATAAAACCAGAAGTGTCGGAAGACGTGAAATTTAATTTAGAAGATTTGCATCATTCGATTGACATTAAAGAAGAAGAATTACCACCGAACCAATCGCCAAGAAAATTCAACAGCTCAAGAGAATTTGAATGTGCAGTTTGTGGATATATCACTACACGTAAATATACTTTAAAAGTGCATTTAAAAACTCACACCGGTGAGAAATCGTTTGGTTGCGAAATTTGTGATTACAAATGTTCAGAAAAAAGAAATTTAACTGAGCATATAAGAACTCACACTGGTGAGAAACCATTTGTATGTGAAATTTGCGAGTACAAATGTTCACGAAAATCAGTTTTGAAAAATCATATAAGAACTCACACCGGTGAGAAACCGTTTGGTTGTGAAATTTGTGCGTACAAATGTTTTCAAAAAGGAAACTTAATTGTGCACATAAGAACTCACACTGGTGAGAAACCATTTGTGTGTGAAATTTGCGAGTACAAATGTTCACGAAAAGAACAATTAACTGAGCATATGAGAACTCACACCGGTGAGAAACCATTTGTGTGTGAATTTTGTGACCGTAAATTTTCGCAAAAAAAATATTTAACAGAGCATTTAAGAATTCATACCGGTGAGCAACCCTTTGCTTGTGAAATTTGTGAGAGCAAATATTCGAATAAAATCAATTTAAGAGTACATTTAAGAACTCACACTGGTGAGAAACTGTATGTTTGTGAAATTTGTGATCGTAAATTTTCGCAAAAAAGTTATTTAACAAAGCATTTAAAAATTCATACCGGTGAGAAACCCTTTTTTTGTAAAATTTGTGATTACAAATGTTCACGACAGTATAGTTTAAAGCTACATTTAAGAACTCACTCCGGTGAGAAACCGTTTCTCTGTGGAATTTGTGAATACAA
Organism: Lycocerus yunnanus; assembly: GCA_036346125.1. Classification (NCBI taxonomy): domain Eukaryota; kingdom Metazoa; phylum Arthropoda; class Insecta; order Coleoptera; family Cantharidae; genus Lycocerus; species Lycocerus yunnanus. Next base: position 90,709 of record JARFIX010000265.1, read on the forward strand.
ATGTTCAATTAAATCAAATTTAAAAAAGCATTTAACTACTCATACTGGTGAGAAACCGTTTGTGTGTGAAATTTGTGACCACAAATTTTCACAAAAACAACATTTATCGGCACATTTAAAAATTCATACTGGTGAGAAAGCGTTTACTTGTCCAATTTGTGGGTACAAATGTTCACCAAGAGTAAATTTAGCTAAGCATATAACGACTCACTCCACCGAGAAAGCGTTTAAATGTCAAATGTGTGACTACAAATGTTCAAGGAAATCAAGATTAAAACAGCATTTAAGAACTCATACCACATAGAAACCCTTGCATCACAATTTTAATGTTAAATTTAGATCTATTGCCATTGGTAAACATTGCTGGAAGAAAATCTTGCGATTACGGAACCGAAGCCCTACTTGATTACTAGTGGTTAAATGGAAAAAAGTGTGGAATAATATTTTTTATAGTTATATTCGGATTTAAGATTTAAAGTTGTATTTTGTAAATTTAATTTTTTTCGATCGAAAGCTATGAATAAACAATGTTAGACCAATTTTTTTTTTATTTATTTTGTGTTTAATCTCCGAGATTGGTCATGAAAGGTGGAATTTAGTGATAGCAACGAATGATCTGATTCCCACATCCTCCTAATCCTGATTTTCTTTCTCTTAGAGAAAGTGGTGGCGGCATACTCACGCTATTCAACATCAGCCTCCCGCAAGCTACTATATTCTGTTTTATGGTTGCGCTGACCGTAAAAGTAGAATAATAATAATTTTGTTTTCATCCCCCGCCGTGTTTCAATGGCTTAGCGGAGGAATAATTCTTACATTTGTACAAAGGTTTGATTTCCCCCAGATTTTCTCTGGTTCCTAGGAGTTTCCCTGACCTCAAAAATAACATTACGAGAGTGCTGGAGAGGACACGTTTCAAGTAATATCATTCGGTATTGACAATATTGGTGTTCATAGTTTTTCAACAAAAACATTGCAAATGTACGCTCTGTACTGTATCTTCGCTAGGTGGCAATCTTGCAATTTTAAATTCACATTTGACAATTGCGATTTTTTTAAAGTAGAGAATATAATATCGTAGTAGTTCAGTTCAGAGTCTCCGTCTTTGGATTTACACCGTACAATGATATCAATGCTATGGTGCCAATAACTGTGGGTTCCTTTCCGTTTCCATTTTTTGATTCAAACATAGTAGTGCAAAATGCTAAAATCGAAAACGTGGATATGCTGCCGATTTACTTTTACCAAATAAGGAGCTTGTGGTATCCACATCTAGTTAAAGTATGTGAAAAGAGTGTAATTTTGTATTCCTTTTTGGACAAGCACATGTTACATCGATTCATAGATATCACGTTACTCAAAATCGGTGTCGTTACATGCTTTTCTTCTGCCAAGGTCAAGGTTTTTACAATAACAGTGTCAGCATCATCTGAAGAATAACTCACAGTGCAGCTGTTCGCTTCTAAGGTTGTTATTCTCTGCAAAAAACGCTAAAACTTAGTTTACATCCAAAATGTTCAAATGTTTATAATAATGATAAATAAGACCATCGGGTTACCTTTTCTTGTGTATTTTATTTTATCTTAATGCCCCGTTTCAGAAAAGTTTACTTTTTCTCGGTTTCACCATCGATGATTAAGGAATTTAATCATTGATTAACACACATTTCGGTTGCAGAAACTCCAGTATAATATTTAACCAATAATTAGTTTAATCTGTTGTTAAGGGACCATTTGACGATTTTGATAAGGTTGTCACAATATTGTTACATGATTGACAACATTGTGACAACCGTACAATGCTATTAGGTATACAATTGTTAGCTTCTATCTTAAACAAAATCAAATATTTAGCTTCAAATTTGTTAGGTTCTCTGTACTTAACCTGCAAACTTATTTAGTTTCTTAATCCCCAAAAAATGTTCAAGCTCCTTGTGGGAAGACCACCGCCTTTACGTGCCTTCCGAAGCACAGAAACAGCATTACAAAGCGAGCCTCTATCTGGATTCAAACCGGGGCGCCTTACATTAGCAGTTAATTGCACCAACAACCAAGCCAATGACCGTCTCCCCTAATATCTATAACTTATGTAATATCATACTTTGTAAGGTATCTTCGTGCCACTTAATTAATAAATGTTATTTGATTGATTTAATATAGTTCTTGGCGGTCCATCATCGAGTGAAGTGGCTTTCTCGCTAACTTGAAAATAAATCGTTGCAGGAGCTTATTTCTAGTAATGTAACGGAGAGGGCAGTGATTTTTTTCGCTCACACAAAGATCCATCGCAGAAGGACCTAGAGAATCGTTGGTCCTTCAAGGCTGCAGTGTTGTCGCCAAGGCTTCTCCTGCACTCGGGGTGTTGGCGCCAATTTGCAATCTTTCCCAATCCACCTTCTGAAGGGTCATCGGAAATGTTCATGCGTTACGATTGTACCAAAAAAAATAATTATTGGTTTACCCGGAAGCAATGTAGAGATCATTTCAAGAAGCCATAAAGTTATTCGCAGAAATTATGGTGGGTTTTCAAAGTAACGGAAAGGAGTTGGCGATGAATGTTCGTCACGAGTCAGCTTTGTTATTAGAAGTTTCACCAGCACCTGCCCGAACCATGTTACGTGATTGTGTTCGATTCATTTTAGCCTCAGGTACAAATCAGTTTTAAATGACAAATCAAAACGCCCCCTTTGTTCTTTTGTTTTGTCATCATTTGAGAAACCGGAAATCCGCTGCTGTCCCTAAAAACAGATTACCGTTCATTACTGTCAATTAATTGAGAAATTTTGGAGTATCACTCACCGTTTGCATTAATCAATTTCTGGTCATATTCCGTTTGAAAATTAATCCATTACCGGCGCCGAAAAGAATTTTTTATAACAAAAAGCTGTAGCTAGAAAGAAAAATTGAGAACCACCGTTATTTTAAATTAATTAATTAATTACTTACCGAAGATCATGGACATCAAAGCTCACACTGAAGGACAGAACCGTACTCAGTACGCAATGTAGAATTGCATTAAAATATTTTAATTTGTTCCTTTTTTTATAAATTAGTTTTTTTTTATAATAATTCTTATAATTTTCACAATTTTAAGACAGCTGTGCAAACTGACAACAAAGCGACAGCATAAAAACTTAAATTAATGTCAAAAACTGTCGGAAGATGGCGCCACACACACAGCTTAGAATAAAACACGTGAAATAAATATTTGGTAAAATACAAAATGGATGATTGTCACTATTTCAAGTCGATGTATTGTAGTAGTGCATAGCTATTTTGTTTACCCAGGTACCTTCAAATAGGTTAATATATTAAAGAGCTTTCCATTATCTGAGCCTTTTATATTGTAGAATTAACAAAAATTGGTCTTCCACGTTGAAGTGTGCGACTATAGCACACTGCTCTAGTGCTACGATAGGTAATTATCATTGTCACATAATTCACCATTAAGTTCTTCCAATACGTACTCTTACAGATAGACCCAAGTTATCCCCCCAGAACAATTACAAAAATGGGCACCATGGGACTTCAAGATTCAAACACTCCGTACCATTCAAGCACCGATTATGAGATAAAATCAGAAGTGTCCGATGATGTGAAATTTAGTTTAGAAGATTTGCATCATTCGATTGACATTAAAGAAGAACAATTACCACAGAAGAAATTGTCAAGAAAATTCAACAGCTCAAGCAAATTTGAATGTGCAGTTTGTGGATATATCACTACACATATGTACATTTTAAAAGTGCATTTAAAAACTCACAGCGGTGAGAAACCGTTTAGTTGCGAAATTTGTGGATACAAATGTTTGCAAAAAGGAAATTTAATTGTGCATATAAGAACTCACACTGGTGAGAAACCATTTGTGTGTGAAATTTGTGAGTACAAATTTTCACGAAAACCAGATTTGAAAAATCATTTAAGAACTCACACCGGTGAGAAACCATTTGTGTGTGAAATTTGCGAGTACAAATGTTCACGAAAATCAGATTTAAATAATCATTTAAGAACTCACACCGGTGAGAAACCCTTTGGTTGTGATATTTGTGAGTACAAATGTTCACAAAGAGGAAATTTAAGATTACATTTAAGAACTCACATCGGTCAGAAAACGTTAGTTTGTGAAATTTGTGAGTACAAATGTTTACGAAAATCAGATTTTAAAAAACATTTAAGAACTCACATCGGTGAGAAACCGTTTGTGTGTGAAATTTGTAAGTACAAAAGTTCAAAAAAAGGAAATTTAACATTTCATTTAAGAACTCACGCCAATGAGAAATCGTTTGGTTTGTGAATTTGTAAGTGCAAATGTTCACATAAATGTAATTTAAAATCACATTTGAGAACCCACACTGGTGAGAAACTGTTTGTTCGCAAAAATTTGTCGTGTACTCACTTTTTGTTGTTTGATTATTATAGTAGATCCTTTTGTGAAGTCGAGCAGGAAAATCGAAAAAAAATGTTAGCCATTCACCTGACCGTACATTATTTTAGATATGCGAGAGTTTATAACAGATAATTTTAGGTCAAGATAGTTTAGTTAATGTAGATAACCTGACAGTAATCGTTATTGATACGAAGTTCACACACAACAAATTATTAAAAATAAAGATACTTTTAGCGGTTGTTATTTCTTTTCCGCCACTTTTGTAGATATTAGATAAAGGTAATTTACGTAATAAGATCTACGTTGCGCAACTTAACAAATTTCCCACCATAATTTGAACACAACGCAGAAGATTTTGTTGTTCTTTGATAAATAAACTGAACTGCCCACCATCTTGCTTTGCTTGACTTTTATTTGCCGTTCAATTAACCGTACATTAATGAAGAGATAGTTCGGATCGATCTCCCCTAATTTTAACCTTCGCTTCAGCGTTGAAAGAAATGTCCCGTTATCATTGGTCCATTTCAGGGTCACTCTGCTTGCAAGTTAAATCGAGTCTCAACTTGCTGGCAGAAATGCCCCAAAAAAACAGTTAAAATAAAATTTTAACTTTTTAAAAAAAAAGTATACAAAAAGAATTTAAAAGGCACCAAAATACAAAATTCTAAATTATGAAGTTGTTAATTTTATATTTTAATTAAATAAAAATTGAAAGTCGCAACAACACCTAAACATCTAATTCAGGAATTGTGTATAGAAGTAATTGTCTATGTTACTCGCCTAGATTGGATGTGGCTTGTGGAAGTCACTGTCAATTTATGATCCTATTTTAAAACAGATGTTATCAAAAGATAAGAAATCTGCAAAATATTTATCGCCAACCATTAAAAATGAAATTATCGATCTCTAACCACAGAGGTGAAGATTAAATTGATCAGTCAAATCAATTAATTTCAACTTTTTTTCAATAATAATGGATACAACTCCAGATGTCGTGAAAATTGATCCGATGCCGATTTGGTACTCTCTGAGAATCTGATCAGGTTTTATTCCAAGTATCTATCGGATTCACTTTCGCAAGAATCGATTAATGACTTGGCGAAATTATTATTTGAAATCAAATGATCTCGAGTTCAGTCAGAAACATCTGCTGTGCTTATATCTTTTTTCTAACGATTCTAACTTTGGAGAGATCATTTTCAATCTTAAAATTATTAATCACGAATTATTTGAAAAATAAAATGTTACAAAGTAGACTTTTTTGTTTGAAAAATTTGAATGATTTTTATTTTGCCGCTGTAGGCAGTGCAAGCACTTCCACTGAGTTAACCTCCATTCGCTTGTGACAAATGGCGTCTCACATTGCTAAATAATTGACTCTGTAATGAATCAAGTGGTATTTGGAAATGGAAGCAAAGAAATTAAAACGGAAAAAAGTTGAAGATCTGGAAGTCAATTTAGTAACCTAACATCACTGCGTTGATATTAAAGATGAAACTTCAACTACCGAATCTCAACTCGGTGAAGATTGTGAAACACCAATATGCAATCAATTTGACCATGGAGTAAGTATACAATGCAATGTTTACCAATAAATTACAACTTGGAGACCATGGAAAAATTTATAATATCTTCATAAATCAATTTATTGTGGTACGATAGTGCATTATGGTTAAAACTTGCACTGGTGAAAATCGCTTGTTAAGGTTGTTAGTATAAAAGTTCTGAAAATCAAAATTTTCATTTAATTTATAAATAAAAAACTGTGAAAATGCACTTGTTTTTAGACGTCAGATTTATTTTCTTCAGAACGTAAAGTTCTCGATGTACTATTTTTTTTCCGTTAAGTAAATCGAACTTGCATGTTGTAGACAATTTAGTTATAAATAGGACTGGAGAGGAATCTTCACTCATGTGCGGTTTTGAGGTAGCTGAATTTTTGGAACCGCAGATTCAAGGTACATCGGCTACTTCAGCAAAATATTTGAAAAGCAGCAGAAGTAACAGTAAAGCAATTTTAATTATCGTACCATACACAATTACAATTTTTTGCAGGAAGAAGAATGTTGGCCAGTGGAGGTAAACCTTCCCAAATTTCTGCTAAAAAAGAAAAATTTCGGCTGCAGGTTGAATATCTTAAATTAAAAAATTACCTTACCAAACTAGAAAACTTAAAATTGGAACAAGAACTAAAACTAGCAAAGTATTTTATCAATTTATTTATTTCTTTAATACAATGCAATTAAAAAAAAAGGTTTTTAAATTATTAAAAATGATAGCAAAAGTGCAGGAGGACCTAAGGGGGCATAAATCACCCATTCCTCTAGAGACGCTAGTCTGGTTAATGAAATGTATTAAAAAGTATATTACTAGGAGGGCTGAGCTCCCATAGAATTTCAAAAGTTGAAAAAAATGTAAAATTATTAGTTATAATAAGTAAATCAGTAATAATCTGAAGGGATGATTCTTGACCCTTCTTCTTAGTTATTAACTCGATTTCGAGTGTCGTGACTGCCTATAAGGAGGAGCTTTTTTGGCTAATTACCTCGGTTGGTAGTCCCTTCTTTCCGAGGGAAGATGGTCAGAATAAATTTGCTTACTCCGCCTGGGCTTGAACCAGGTATCTCGATTTGGCATTGGACACACAAAAATGCCAGACCATGACTATCTTGACCCTGCCCACAAAGAAAATAAGTTACCTTTTTTAATTTTTATGCTATTTTTATCTTCGTAAGCCACCAAATTCCTTTAGCGCCAATTTCTGGGTAAATAAGGATTGAGAAAGTTTTGAAGAATATTTTACCTGCTTTCTTTATTTTTTTTGAACACTACCAAGTTTAAATTTGTTAGTTACCGTTATTATACACCAAATAGTGCATCTCACCCTTGTAATCAATTTTTATTTAAAGCGGACCTTACCTTCTTTATGACCACATCCCTCTTTTCTGGTCACACCGTTCCTTGCTCCCACCACTCAGTGGCACTCCCATCGCTATTATTTAATATGAACCCTGGCAGATGCGAGGCACTACTAGGCCCCGCCTATTAGATTTTAAGTCTTAAGTAGAATTGCACGTTCCGTGAACAAAAAACTTGTATGCAATCATTTGTTTAATTGTTTCTTATTGGAACATCGTGAACTTCAAATTTGAATTACAGGCTTAATAAAACACCTATCAAATTCATCCTTATCTTGAAAAGTTTTGTAAAAATGTCCTCTTTTGTTTGGTGAAGTTACTTTTATAGGAAAAAAGTGTACTTTCGAATCCGGGTTAATCGACTGTTGCTAAGATTTCAACATTAAGGCCCCACGGTTGGTTATACCGACTTGAGAAATGTACCCGTAACCCTGTTTTGTATTGTTAATGGTGGCAATCATCAACACGGGGAGACCGAGAGATGGCTTTACGTGCCTTCCGAAGCATGGAGACGACCATAAAAAAGTTAGACCGTTTTGAATTTCTAACTACCAGGTTATGACCACCATCTATTACATACGAATATTTTTTAAATTTTAGACCCCACCTCTTATGCAAGGTTACATAGGATATAAGAAAACCCCTCTTCCGTTGTGCATAAAGATTATTTTAAAAAATTTGACCCACCATCTTGTAATCTATTATATAAAATTGAGTGTTTGTTGGTTTGTTCGTCTTTTAATAACTCCTAAACCGTTAGACCGATCCCAACCAAATTTTGCACAGTTACTCTCTAGGACCCTAAAGAGGTTTTCCGCTAAAACCGGGACCGAAAAGCTTAATTTAAAAAAAGTGAAAATTGCGGACGAGCATGAATGGATTAACGAGATTCCCATCGCCAATACCTGTAATTGATATATGGTAATTTTACGTTGGTATATTCACATTCAGTACCTACACTATTATAAGTGATTTGAAATACTGGAGAAGAAAAGCTGTAGAGAAAATTGTAGAGACAATATAAACCGTTCTGAAACACTCGAAAACGGGGAAAACTAAAATCATTCTGAAACGCTCTAGCAACGGGAAGCAAGATTTCCCGAGAAGAAAACCTTAAGCGAAGCAGGATACTGGAAAATCTAAATACTTCACACAAAGGCAAAGTATTTTAATTATAGGAGACCCCGGGCGAAGCCGGGTATCCAGCTATTCAATCATTCAGACAAAGGCAGAGTTCCACCTTTTAATGAGACCCCAGGCGAAGCCGGTATCCAGCTAGTTTACATATATTTATGATTTAAATTGCTTTTGGACTAACCCCTTCATCGACGCCTCTGAAGATACTTGCAAATAACACCTGCAAAGAAATAAGAGATGTCCTCGTACGACTTCTTGATGCGCTCCTTCCTATAACATAATCTACATCTTTGTCTGAAATTTGCTGACCACGCCCCTTGATACGCCTATTTATTCCCATCATATGAACCACACCTTATTGACACGCCGCGTCTATTATTTACTATACTCTTTTATTTGTGACCCATCTCGTGAATCCCCGAATGGCTTCATTGGTCTTGCCCTCCACCATTCTCGATTCTTGATCCTGCACTATTACTATCAGGTCGTTTGCGAACCCAATCAGGATTACTTCTTGCGGAATTTCGAATCAGAGTACTCCAGTTTTACTAAAATTTAAGATTTGCAAATACTTAAAAATAATTTAAACAAAACTGTTATGTCCAGAATACCTAAGATCATGGTCTACTGTGATTTGGTAGCAATTATTGTAAGATTAACACGGTAGGTTTTGAATTAAAGATGCCATAAACGTAATCATTCCTACTTTACCTACTTGTCGGCGGCAAATTTAAATTCAAAATTGTTCCCTACACATAAATAGTCGGTATTTTAAACATATCAGTATTACAGTAATAAAATCTAAAATGAAATAAAAAAATGTTCATGCTTGTATTTGTATTTTTAAGATATTAATATTTTTCTAAAATGAGTAATTACATGGGCAGAGTTCGCTAAGTGACACTCGTAAATATAAGTTTTCCTGTAGAAATGAAAGCCAATTATGAAAGAGTACCAATCGAGAAGAATTATAGGGTGAGGATGAATCAAAAATTTAGAAGTTTAGGCACCAAAAAATCAAAACTTATAATACGTTTCTACGATAGGCTATATTCGAACCTCACGTCCCGGCCATTTTGAATTTCGTGGTAATTTTACTTAAAATCCTGTATTTTATCACTTTTTGATGCAGCCGTCCCGTATGTGTACCGTTATTTGAAAAAACATTGAACCGCAACTATTTAAGAAGTATTTTTACGAAAATAATTGAGATTAGACGTGGTTGCGTTTGTCAAAACGGCTCGGAGTAGAGAGTAAAACGCTTTACTGACTAAAAATATCCATCTAGATCGGTCCTACTCAGAAAAGTTTGGATGTTGACCAAGGGAGCGACTGCACTAGTTGGCCCCGCTTACAGTTTGATTGGTGTATTTCGGCAAGCACATCCCACCAACAAACAGTAATTTTTCTTGCGTTTTCATGACTTTTAAAAACATTTTTAACGCATATAACTGTAAAGAAATTTTTGTAAAATCACCACAGACAAAAAGTGGCACTTAGCGAACCCTAGCTAACATTTCTCATAATTATGCTTAGTAAAATTTTCAACGATGGCTCCCTATGTGAATCTTCTTTTGCATCGGAAGTGCCCCTTACGGTACGTTTGAACCAAATGGATTATAGTTGGTATGAGTTCTTAACTTTTAACTTTGATTTACTTGAACAATTAAACACAAATGGTTTCTTACCAGTGTGAGTTCTTAAATGTTTAGTCAAATATTGTTTAATTGAACATTTGTAGTCACAAATCTTACAAACAAACGGTTTCTCACCGGTGTGTGCTTTTAAATGATCTTTTAAACTTGATTTATGTGAAAATTTGAAGTCACAAACTTCACAAGCAAAAGGTTTTTCACCAGTGTGAACTTTTAAATGCGACGTTAAATTGTCTTTCCGACAACATTTGTAGTCACAAATTCCACAAACAAACGGTTTCTCACCTGTGTGAGTCCTTAAATGGGCAGTTAAATGTTGTTTTCGTGAATATTTGTTGTCACAAATTTCACAAACAAACGGTTTCTCACCGGTGTGAATTTTTAAATGCGATATTAAATTGCCTTTCCGAGAACATTTGTAATCACAAAATACACAAACAAACAGTTTCTCACCGGTGTGAGTTATTAAATGTTTAGTCATATTTTGTTTAATTGAACATTTGTAGTCACAAATCTTACAAAAAAACGGTTTTTCACCGGTGTGGGCTTTTAAATGATCTTTTAAATTTGATTTATATGAACATTTGAAGTCGCAAACTTCACAAGCAAAGGGTTTTTCACCGGTGTGAATTTTTAAATGGGATAATAAATTGTTTTTCAATTGTTTTCCGTTGTACCTTTGTAGTCACAAAATTCACAAACTAACGGTTTCTCACCTGTGTGAGTCCTTAAATGGCCAATTAAATGTTGTTTTCGTGAACATTTGTAGTCACAAATATTACAAACAAAGGGTTTCTTCCTCTTCCGTGTTAATTGTTCATTATCGCTTTCCTCTTTAATGTCGATCGAATGATGCAAATCTTCTAAATTGAATTTTTCGTATTCCAACACTTCTGTCTTAATTTCATAATTGCTGCTTGAAGTGGCCGAAACTTGATCCATGTTAGCCATATTTTGTAACTCCATATCTGTAAGGGGTCACATCGGGAGATTGTAATGGTGCATTATAAGGTATTTATAATTACTAACCTGTAATTTGTAAATTATTAACTTTAGGAGGTGCAGATAATGTACAGCTGTTTAATCTGATCAAGCTTAGTGAACCTGGGTGAGGATAACTACCGCAGCAAGCACCACAATATGATTAACGAATGGTGACAATCAACCATTTTGTATTTTTTGTGTGGTGGTGCCATCTTCCGACAATTTTCTTGTCATTAATTTCTGTGTTATTTTTAATTAAAATTACGGACAATGAGATGCCCGGTTGCACCGCACTATTTAAGGAAAAATTAAATTTAAGTAATCTCTCATGTCAAATCTAATATTATAAAAATTTAAAAACTTTTAATTAATTTGTCCGTTTTTATCGCTCTATTTTAGAAAAGTTTCACAAAGTCGCACCGCTAATAAGTCCTTTTTACGAACGACTACGAGTATACTTTAACGTTAGAAGAATTAATTTATTTTTAAGAATAATTAAGTTGTTGCTTTTACATTGTATAATTCAATTGTTTTTATTAGCGGGTGAGATTTTGTGAAATTTTAGTTTTTCTTAATTGTGCCATGCAAACGGGAAAATTAATTAAAAGGTTTTAAATTTCTGTAATATTAAATTTGCCGCTGTCAAAAAAAGTTTAAGTTTTACTTACCTCAAAACCGGTGCAACCGGGAATGACTCGTGCATTTTTACACCCCATTTAACATTTTTCTACGTTAAAGTAGTCTCACAAACAGCAGAACTGATCATTTTAGCGTTTTATAGTTTAATAGTAATCAGTGTTATTCAGTACTACTTGTTCTTACTTATAGGTTATGTGCAAGTAATTTGAATTTTAAAAAATTCTATGCTAGCGATTACGGTGGTGAAATATGAAACGTTTTGATGTACTTTTTGACAGTGTTTATGACAGTTATGACAGTGTTTTTGATAGTAAAAATTGGTGTTTATGAGTATGTAGTAATTTTCTAATTACAAGGTTGGTCTAAGTACAGTAGAAAATTGTCTGTCTATTTTTCAATTTCTAACACTTTACATACTTCTTTAAATAGTTTTGACATAAAATTTGCGCCTTGAACGGTGGATTTTAGTTTTTGTATCGATTGCAATACTTCAGGCGTAATTATGAATTTATTTTCCTTTTTTGTTAAGTTGGTTAAGGGTAGAGCAAGCAAGCTCAGAAATTTTTTTAATAAAATGTCGATACCACCCTACTAAACCTAAGAAAGACCGCGTCTCTGTTACGTTACGCGGTATCGAGTACATCTCTTTTTTTTTTTTTTTTTTTTATTGACCTCATATAAATTTACAATCTGTTAATTTAACATTCAGTAAATGGTTTCACTTTACAATTGTCGTGGGAAGTTAAGTCCAATGACATTACCTCCATAATCGTTACTTACAACAAATTTTCTTATAGTGCGTACAATTTATTTACAGAAATACTTTAAATTTTTATTGTTATTTTCCTAGTCAAATCTGCTTGTGAGATCCCATGGATGATATCGTTTTAGTCTACGTTGAGAATGGTTGTTTATAAGAAGGTCCATAGCCAGCTTATTTGGGTGGTAACTTAATTTATTTTATATTTTCACTATGTATTTTTATTACTTCTTTTACTGTTTTTTCTTGCAAGTCGTTGTGTATGACCTCGTTTGGTACATACCACGGCGCGTTGGCAATAGTACGAAGCACTTTGGATTGGTATCTTTGGAGGATTTCGATGTTTGAATTGCTCGCCGTTCCCCACAACTGTACACCATATGTCCATATGGGTTTGATAATCGAGTTGTATAATAGTAATTTGTTTTCCAAAGACAACTTAGAACTGTGACCCAGGAGCCAGTACATTTCTCTGTACTTTATACCAAGCTGCTTTCTTTTTGACCAAATGTGTTTCTTGAACGTGAGGCGTTTGTCTAAGTGCATACCCAAGTACTTTACGTCATTTGCTTGCGGTAATTTGCGGCCGTTTAATGTTACAGGTGGGCAATCATCTCTCTTTGTCGTGAATGTGATTTGAACAGACTTGGCATCGTTCGCTCTCATACGCCATTTCCTCATCCATTTTTTAATTTTATCCAAACTTACTTGAAGATCAGCTGAGGCTTGAGTTTTATTTTTGTGGGAGGACATGATTACCGTGTCGTCTGCAAATGTGGCGGTCGTCGTGAACTTGGTTGTTGGCAAGTCTGCAGTGTATAATAGGTAGAGGACTGGTCCCAGTATACTACCCTGGGGTACTCCGAGTTTATTGGGCAAAGGTTTGAGTATGCTTCTCCATACATCACTCGATACATCCTGTCCGTGAGGTAGGACTTAAGGAGCAAGTAATATTCGGGTAGTTCTCTTCCAATCTTTACTAGGAGGCCCTCATGCCAAACCTTATCGAACGCCTGGGAGATGTCTATGAATGCAGCTGTGCAGAATGTCTTATTTTCGAGATTTTTATTTATAACCTCTACCATTCGATGTACTTGTTCGATGGTGGAATGGTGCTTTCTAAAGCCAAACTGGTGCTCTGGTATTATGTTTTTCTTTGACAAAATTGGCTGAATCCTCTGTAATAACAATCTCTCAAGTAATTTCGACAGTATCGGCAAGAGGCTGATCGGTCTGTATGACGTAGGTTCTTGAGTCGGCTTGCCAGGTTTAAGTAGCATGGTTATTTGTGCCACTTTCCATTGCGCTGGAAAGACATTTAAGCGAAGAGAAGCGTTAAATACGTAGGTAAGTAGTCGCATACCTTTTTCCGGTAGTTCTTTTATGACCTTTCCGCTAATGAGGTCATACCCTGGTGCCTTTTTTGGATTCAACTGACGTTTAACAACTTGTAAAATGTCATTCAATTTGAATGGTTTATTTACCTTTTGTTTACAATGGGGCTCCTCTGTCTGTTCAGTGGTACTCAATTGGACTTCTTGAATTTCAGGTTCGAAGGGCTGGAAGACGCCTGTTAGGTGTTTGGAGAAAATATTTGCCTTTTCTTGGTCGCTTCTTGCCCAAGTGCCGTCTGTTTTTCTGATTGGCGGTACAAATGTTGTTTGTCTTTGTATCTTTCTGACGGCTTTCCACAGTGAGTAATCTGTCGCTTCTGACGGTGATAAATTTTCTAGATAATTTTGGATCGATTTATTATTTAGGTCACTTAAAAGATGTTTCAGTTTTTCAGTTGATTTGTTTAATTTTGTTTTGTCACTAGGATGTCTGGTAATTTGCCAAGTTCTTCTGAGTTTCCGTTTTTCTGCGACAGCTTCCTTTACTTTGGGTGGACAATTTTCGTCCTTTGCAGTGTTGTATATGGAGTAGACAGCCATGCAGCACTCTGGATAGCAGTTGTTAGGCTTTCCACTGCTACAAAAAGGTCCATTTCCGATTTGAGAGGTATCGATATATCTAATTTATTGTTTACCAATGTTTTGAATAAATTCCAGTCGGTATGCCTATTACACAAAGATGGTGGTCTATTTTTAGTTGTAATGCTAGTGGATAGTTCGACGATGACCGGCGAATGATCCGACGAGAGATCAAGGCATGGTTTTGCCTCCAAGTAGTTTCGTGCAATTCCTTTTGTAATTAAGATGTCTAGGATATCTGGGTTCTTTTTTCTGTCCGTGGGCCAGTATGTTGGGTGCCCGGATGACAGATGGTTTAGGTTCTTTTTTGTTAGGGTTTTAGATAGCACTCTGCCTCGAGGATTTGCAATTCTGGAGCCCCAGTCTTGGTGTTTCGCGTTGTAATCTCCCGCCGCGATGAAACGGCCACCGAGTGTTTCAAAAAATTCAGCAAAGTCTTCTTCCTGGATTTTGTGTTTGGGCGGGCAGTAAACAGCTGCAATCGCCATGGGACCATTTAACCCCTCGACCATAATATTTGCTGCTTGTATGTGCTCGTGTTGGTATTTAGGCAGCTCGTAGTGTCTCAATGTACTCTTGATGATAACTGCAGCACCACCGTGTGCCGTGCCGTCTGGATGACGTGTATGGTAGATTGAGTAATTTGGCATTCTGAAGTAACTCCTGTTAGTAAAATGCGTTTCAGATACTAACATGATATCGATTTTGTGATTTGTGATAAAAAGTTTTCAACTCTTGTCCATGATGGGACAAGCCATTGGCGTTCCATATTGCTATTTTTGTAGTGGGGATCATTATGGCATTTTTGACACTAGTGTCATTAAGATTGTTAACATTTGGTCCATTTTGTTCATAAGCGTGAGCATCATATTTTCTATTGAGTTAATATTTTCAGTTGGTGTTGAATTTATGTGTTGTTGCCTGTTGGTTATATCATTTTGTCTTGATTCTCTTGTTATGTTTGCATATGACTGCCTTGAATAGAACGTTCTTGTTTGTTGTGGGGGAGGGTTTGGTGTTATTGGAGTATTTTGGGGGGGTGAGTATTGTTGTTTAGGCCTTAAGGCTGGAAATTTTCTTTCTCGAATTTCCTTATAGACTATACACCCCTTATAGTTTGCTGGGTGTTCTTTTTCGCATAGCACACATTTGGGTTTCATTTCTTTGTCTTTGTCGCAGTCCTTGGTGAGGTGGTCCCGGGAACACTTCACACATCTTGGCTGACGGTTACAGTAAGTTTTTTGTATGTCCATAACGTTGGCATCTAAAGCATTGTACTACTTCACGCTTTGGGTGGGGCGGTTCAACTACAATCACAGAATTTAGTAATCGATTTAATTTATAAATATCTTTATTATTCTCATTTGGTATCAGTTCCACAAGATGCATAGATAAAGGATACTTTGTTTCTTTTTGCGTCATGTTCGTTATGCGTGCTACTTTGTGATCTTGGGCCTCAAGTGCTTGACTAATGTCGTCCAGTTCAGTTGAAAAGTGAACACCTTTTATGACCGCTCGGAAATTTCGTTTATCTTTTAGTTGAAAAGTATGGCTTTCGACTTTTTTTTGGTTTAACGCCTTTAATATAGCTGTATAGTTTTCTCCGGTTTGTGGTTGGATTTTTGTATTTTCCCTTCCGATCATTTTAATACTGTAGCCATCTTTTGCTGCCTCGTTCAGAATTTCCTGCAACGGTCGAATGTCTTGGACGTACGGCACGAATATTGGTGGTGGTTTATTTGGTTTGGATTCACTTACATCGGTTTCTTCTTTTGCTAAGTCTACATCTCTAATGATTTTAATTTATCAGGATCTGGTTTTACAACATCCTTTGTAATAATGTACCCCAAGTACTTATATAACTTTACTAACTAAAAATTTACATTTACTACGCTTTAGTTTGATCTTAGCTTTTCTTAATCTATCAAATGTAACTGCTAGTTTCCGGAGGTCGTCGGCGCTGTAAACCACAATATCGTCTAAGTACACGAGGCCATCTCGCCAGTTAATCCTGAGAGGATGATATTAATAAAGCGTTGAAACGTGCTGGGAGAATTAATTAAACCGAACGGCATTTTAGTATATTTGTAATGTCCGAACATTGTTGTAAAAGCTGTTTTTCTTTATCACATTCCTCCATCTCAATGTGATGGAAGGATGGAAGGAATGAAAACATTGCTCTATAGTTTCATACAAATAGAGTAATGGGTAAAAATCTCTTTTCGTCACTGCGTTTAATCCGCGATAATTCACACACATCCGCACTTTTGATTCGCCAGTTGGGGAATTGGGGGCCAATGGGGAATTCGCCAGTTGGCGAACAATAAGAATAATCGGCGCCGACCATGGTGAAGAACTTGGAGCTATTATTTTAGATGTCAGTAATTTTTTTAATTCTTTTTTTAAATGCCTCGTTGATGGTGGGGCACACGATAAAGGCTTTTAGCTACATTTTCTATGGTTATTCGGTGTTTAACATTCAGGTGTATTATGTAGCACCACGGTTAAAAATAATGGTTAACCTTTAGGTTATAATAAAGTTTTAAAATAACTGGTTTTTTTGACAGTTATCAAAAAGTGGTATTATGTATCCCCCTTGAAAATAACATTTTAAAGTAACCGTTATTTTTTAAAGCGTAACATGGTAGAAAGTTTTGAGTAGTTCTAAAGAGAGAAACATTTATTGCGGTTTACACGTGTTGGAAAAAGACAGTTATGTTGGACGAAAACATAAAATGAGTTGTTTGTGTACATTTTTGTTGACAAGTGCTTAGGTTATATTTTAGTTTTTGATTTAGTTTTTAATTTAGTTTTTGATTATTTTACTATTAAAATGGCAAAACGACAGAAAAAAACCACACGCTGCGAATACGAAGAGCTAGTTGCATTTGTTGAGAGCAACAAAGTCCTCCTTCATGGAAAGACAAAGCCTTTAGAGGCACAAAACATAAAAAAATTTGTGGCAAGCTTTTGCCAACAAAATGACGACGTTAGCGATTGGCCCAATGAAATCCGCCGATCAGTGGAAAAAGGTATAATAGTTTTAAAATCTTTATCAAATTTGTAAAATTTAAAATTTGTAGATATTCGTTGAGTGGAAGGTCAACGTCAAACGAAAGAGTAGATTGATGCACGAGGAAATAACGGGAACGGGAGGTGGACCAAAAATTCATAAGCCTCTTTCGGATATAGAAGAGCGATTGTTGAATTTAATTAGAAAAGCGCATTTGGGAGATTCTCGTTTGCCTGATAGCTTAGGCCACGCAGGTAATTATTCAAATATTAAATTAATTTCATCTAATGTAATTTGTATTATCTGTATTATAAATTGATTTCATTTTTTGCTTTTTTAGAAGCAGTACTGTTTGAACACGATGACATTCCACTAAACGAAGAATCGAAATTGGTCGATTCTACAAATAACGTGAAGCCTTTAGAGCTTGTGAGTTGCAAGCAAATGAAAAGTAAATAGATCCACTAATAATTTTTTTTGTTAAAGGTAATAACGTCTCTTACGGAAGATGTGGGTGATTTCAATAATATTTTGTCTCCGATGATTGAAGAAATTAATGAAGATGTAGATTTAACATCTACGCAACACAGTGCTGCCGAAAAAACAGTAAGTGCTGTAATTAGAGCAAAAAACAGCTTTCATAGTTTTCTTTTAGCCTTGTAAGACTTTCCAAGTTGGAAGAAATCGCAAACTTGGGCGAAACACCAACTTAATGCTACAAGATGCCTGTAACTCATACAAAAATGCCAATGACTTACAATTGAAGAGCAACGAGGTTTTAGCGGAGGCTTTAAATAAATTTACAGAAGTGTTCAAAAGTAAGGCAGAAGCCGATATGCTCAGAGCGAAAGCTGAAACGACTAAGGCAGAAGCCGATCTGCTAAAAGCCAAAGCTGAAATAGCAAAAGCAAAATGTCTATATTTTCAAACATTTGGTAATTTAGATGATTTTTAATTTTAAAAATAAAAAAAATGTTTTATTTCAAAAATGTTTTATTTAATTTAAATTTACAATAACCTACTAGCTAACTAAACGAAACGTTAACGAAAATTTTCAATTACTAGGTTCCGAATTCTCCTTCCTTCAGTTAACCAGTTTTCATCTGTAAAATAATAATTTAGAAATATTTGATCATTACAACACACCACAATAAGTACCTTCTGTAAGATTTCTGTCTTGATTTTCTGCAATCCTATCTCTTTGCTGTGCCTCTTCCTCAAACTCTTCTAGTATTTCATGTGGCATTTTGCTTTCCACTGCCATGTTATGCAAAATCGCACAAGAATAAACAATTTTTGCAGCTTTGACTGGATTGTAATTGAGGGTTCTATGTTTAAGAAGGCACCTAAATCGACTTTTAAGCACACCAAAGCACCGTTCAATGCAGTTTCTTGCTTTAATGTGTGCTTCGGTATACCTACTTTGTGGAGAGTTTGCTTCTGCATTTTCCACTGGAGTTAATAGCTATGGTTGCAATGGATAGCCAGCATCACCTATATAAATTTATTTTGATAAAAATTTTCTATTTATTCTTTTCGCATCCTCAACTTACCCACTAACCAAGACGACCTTAACCGCCCTCTAACAAACTCGGTTTGCAAATGCTATTTTACAGCAGATAACGCCCATATTCCAGAATGGTGACTGGACCCTGGAAAACGAGCATTACAATTCAAAATCTTTAAATTGTAATCGCACACCTGTAAAGTAACTTATTTTAAATAAATTTTTAATAACTTTTTTCTACGTACCATTTGTACATTTAAACTATAATAACCTTTTCGGTTATAATATGCATGTGCAGGATGAATAGGGTGTTCTACAGGAGGGGCTATTATGGCAATATGGGTGCAGTCAATCGCCCCAATAACCCCTGGCAAGCGTGATTTTTCTAAAAATATTTGCTGTGCACTTCTTAGCACAGCTTCTCTTTTTGGAAAAACAACCCACCTGTCTAGCAATCGATCCACTATAACTTCTGTTACTTCTGTTAGGATGATGCTAACAGTAGGTTGTTTCATGCCCATTTGAAAATTGTTTCCAACACATTTTTTGGTAACTTCCATGTGCGAAAAAATACAAAGCTGCAAATATTTTCAAATAAATTGGCACTGCTGTTATTCTTTCAGCTTGCTTCATGTATTGTCCCACTTCGATAATCAAATAATGCACTACATCTTTTGTTAAACGGTATGTTTTAAGAAACGTCCTGTCACACATTGAAAAAGGGTCACTTTGGTCTCTTAAGACCCTTCTTTCAACCTTCTCCCTATGCTCCACTGCAATTATAAATCAATTATTCAAAAAAAATTCAAATATTTAGATATTTAGAAAAAATTTTATTACTTAACCTTGAAAATAATTCTATAAACCTGTGTAAACTAAGTTTTTACAATAAAATATACTTAAAGAAATACTTACAGTCCGCATTTTCTAATTCATTCAGAAGAAAAATATTTAACAATCCATTCAAAGCCATTTTAACCTTTAACTTACTATCTTAACGGCACCTTTCTAGCTTACGTTATATTTGACACTTTAATGGTTATGATAATTGTTATTTTATAAAGATTTGGTTACATAACGACTTGTGAAGTGGATACGCAATACCAACTTTACGAAAACCTTTATGTTATCTCATAACAGTCATGTTGACGATAACGGGCGTGCTACATAATACCCCTGATTGTTTGTTAACACCTCATTGGTTAACACTTCATCAAAAAAAGGTCTATGCTGACATCTTCTGACCAGATGGGGTCCGCTACGCCCGTTTTAATTTTAGGATAGGTGGGAAACTTTTATGTAGTTCTCAAGTAGTAACCAATCCGCAACGTTAGAAGTCTCAGTAGAGACTTAGAAGGCAGTAGTCCCAACTCTCAAAATTAGTGACGTGCTTAACCATCACAAAAACAACCTTAACCAGTACATTAATAATGGTTCGTCAAAATCCCGTAAGTGGTCGTTTCTAGTAAGCCATGTTAACATCCGATCACTCCTAAATAGTTTCGATTATTTTAACGCATCACTGTTACGAAAAACTTTCAAATTAAATCAGTCTCCGAAAGCTGGCTTTCGCAAGATCTTCCACCGGCATTGGTTACCATACCTGGTTACACACTTTTAAAAAAGATACCCTTGGCAGGGATAGCGGTGTTTGATGTTTTATATTCATCATTCGATAAAAGTTTTTTTGAAAATTGAAGTGGATTACAATATATGAATTCACATAAACAATGTAGTATATAAAAAAAATTATGTGTTATGTGTCAAAATGCCGAATTAATAAAAATATATAAAACAACAATAAATAAACAATATAACCACACTTAAATATTCTGACATTTGCTACTTTCTTGAAGTTTTGTTTTGCATAAACGTTACAAGTTCACTCATAAGCTAACACTTTCACTTGGTAAGTAACAAAATTATCATATAAAACATAGATATCATGAAAACTGATATATAAGATCACGTTTATAACCTAGTAAATATTAAACAACAAAACATATCGTTTGCATTAGTTCCGCTGGCAGGCGTTGGTGGCGTACCTCTTATATTCTATAGACTAATAACCTCGATTTCGTTGTACATTTATACTCACAAGTTTAACAAACAAACGGTTTCTCACCAGTGTGAGTTTTTAGATGCGCAGTTAACTGTTCTTTTCGTAAACATTTGTAGTCGCAAATTTCACATGCAAACGGTTTTTCACCGGTGTGAATTCTTAAATGCCTTCTTAAATTGTACTTTTGAGAACATTTGTAGTCACAGATTTCACAAAAAAAACGGTTTATTACCGGAATGAATTCTTAAATGTGCGTTTAATCTTTGTCTTTGAGAGCATTTATAGTCGCAAATTTCGCAAACATACGGTTTCTCTCCGGTGTGAGTTCTTAAATGTTCCGTTAAATTTGTTTTATGTGAACATCTGTAGTCACAAATTTCACAAACAAATGGTTTCTCTCCGGTGTGGGTTCTAAGATGCACAGTTAAATGTTGTTTTCGAAAACATTTGTAGTCACAAATTTCACACATAAACGGTTTATCATCTGTGTGAATTTTCATATGCCTGGTTAAATGGAAATTATGAAAACTTTCATATCCACAAATTTTACAAACAAACGGCTTCTTACCGGTGTGGGTTTTTAAATACCTTGTTGAACTATCTTTATTTGTAGTAATATACCCACGAACTGCACATTCAGATTTGCTAGGATTGTTGAATTTTATTGCAGGACTCTTCCGTGTTAATTGTTCATTATCGATTTCTTCTTTAATGTCGATCGAATGATGCAAATCTTCTAAATTGAAATTTTCGTATGCCGGCACTTCTGTCTTAATTTCATAATTGCTGCTGAAGTACTTGAGTCGCCGAAATTTGATCCATGTTAGCCATATTTTGTAACTCCATATCTGTAAGAGGTTGCATCAGGAGAATGTAATGGTGCATTACGAGAAATTTATAATTACTAACCTTACTAGCACATTTCCACGTGGAAGACCGATATTATAAATTGTAAACTTTAAGAGGTGCAGATAATGCAAAGATGTTTAATTTGATGGATTTGAGTGAACCCGGGTGAAGAAAACAGTACTGCAACGTTACAATGCAACTTGGAAATTGTGACAATCTTCCATTTTGTGTATTAGTAACATGAATAATTGTGGCGCCATCTTCCGACAATTTTATTAATATAATTTAATGATACTAAATATATGGAACAAAATAATGCTAAAATATGGGATGAAGATAAACACCGGCAAGACTAAAGTAATGGTAACAGCACCACAGAAGGAAACACTGAGCATTACGATTGAAGGTGAAGAAATTGAACAAGTTGAGAACTTCAAATATTTGGGAGTGATTATACAAAGTAATGGGAAACAAGAAGAGGATATAGAAGAAAGATGCCAGAAAGCATTAAAATGTACCACTCCATTAACAGAAAATTTATAAGAAGTGAAATTACGAAAGAAACAAAATTACTGTGTTTAAGACTATCTATAGACCAATATTATCATACGGTTGTGAGACGTGGGTCCTGAATGCGGCACTTAAGAGTAAAATACAAGCTGTTGAGATGAAATATTTGAGGGCTGTACAGGGCATCACGATGCTGGACAAGGAAAGAAACATAGATATAAGAAAAACCTGGAATTGGAATCAATACATGAAGTGATAGAAAGGAGACAACTTGGATGGTGGGGCCACTTACAAAGGATGAACGAGGAAAGACCCACTAAAATGATATGGAAAGCCAGAGAAGGATTGAGAAGAAGGAGAGGTAGACCGCGCGAAACTTGGGACAACATCATCGAAAAAATAGTCATCAGCAGAGGAACTACAATGTATGAAGCGGAACAACTGGCGAAGGATAGAAAAATGTGGGCACACTATATGAAATAAATGTAAATTGATTAAATGTACACCCTACACCTAACGGTAGAAGGAATTATGATTATATGATTGTATATATATTGTAATGATGTTCCGACGTAAATAATAATTAAATATTTTTGCAAATGATTTTACGATAAATGAACCTGTAATTGCAAGTAAAGTTGCTAATGATAGATAAAACGTTACCTGTGACGTACTTACTTTAACGGCTCTAGCTGCAATCTTGTAATGAAACTTAGCTCCTGTTACTGTGAATAAATTTTAATTTTAGAATGCTAACTGCTCTGGCCAGCTTATGAAATGAAATTTTGTAATTAAATGGCTCTAATGGTATGCCATGAACCTTCTATAAATGCTACATGCCAAATATTAACAACCCGTTACAACAAAAGTTCCATCCGAGGTTACACTTTATCTATCGAAGCTGCGGTTTTAACCGGAAGATGCAATTTTCTTTATTAAGGTTATTTATCTTAGTTTTAAGTTGATAACATGACAATATATACTTGTTTTCGACAAATAAAGAACACTCTACATGTAAGGATGTTTTTTATTTATAAAAAATTGATTTATTGAAAAATTGATTAAAAGTTTAATTTTATAAAAGAATGAAGAATATTTGTTTATGAAATCTCAAATGATCAAGTTGCAACTTAATAACTTTGCAAATAATGCTATTTAAATTAATTATTTTATTAAATTATATTAATTACAAAGTAATACAAGATTTAATTTTCAAACATCTTCTGCATTCCAGGTTGCTCGATGTTATGCTCCGTTGATTGAATTGCTTGTTTAGGACTTGACGAATTCTAAGTTTTATTTTTTAAATATTGGTTAGAAATCAGCTTAACAAAAATTTTATCATTAATTTATTTGCAACAATTCCGAAAATTACTAACAACGTTAACGATTTTGTAGTAATAACTCGAAAACATGATAATCACAGAAAATAAAATATAATAATTAAATGCAGCAAAAGGCTCTACTTACATAACCTGTCATAACCTACAATTAAAATAAATAGTTCGTATTTCACATAAAAATTTAAATTTTGAAGTCAAAGCGGACGCACTATGGCCGCGTTCCACTTTGACGCTTACAACGCGTACGAACTGGCGCAAACGCCAACGTTTTAAGCGTTCGACTTGGAAATGTTGTGTAAACACAACCTTGATCTCCATTTTCTCACGCTCACAACAGATATTTCATTTCGGTAGAACAGCGTAAGCGCGGCGCTGTAGTGGTAAAAATTGTAATTATTTTTGAATTTATTTGAAAGCTGAAGTTAACCTAAATATTTTAGGTTTACTTTTTAATTTCAATATTTAAATTTAAACATAAAATAACTTGTCCTATATTAATTATTACTTCAATAATTTATTGCCCTTGTTTTAACTGCTCAATTTTTTATAACAAAAATGAACGACAAGATTATAAATGAAATTAATTGACCCAAAATAAATTGTTGTGTGAAATAATTGTTATTAATTTGTGAAAAAAACACCTAAAAATGTAATTGCATTTAAAAACAAAATTATTATTTCAGATTGTTTGAATATTTTTTAGGTTAAGCAACTGTCACTTTTAAATTGCAGCGCCGATGATGCTAACATATCGTTCGATTTGGAACGTCAGTGTGAGCGTTATAAGCGCGCATTTTCCAAGTCGAACGGCAAAATTTGCATGCTATAAGCGTTTGCGTCTGTTGGTACCAACAGCGCGTAAGCGTCCAAGTCGAACGCGGCCTTTGTTTTGCTTTTTATGTTTTAACGTAAATTTTCCACTTTCAGTTACAATGTACTATAGCAACTGATTAGAAGTTCCCTGTAATTCTAAATTTAAAGCCTGCGTCACACTTTGCCTTAACTTCTCAAAATTCTTCAAATTTTGGGAACTGGGGACAAGTGGTACGCGGGAAATTTTAGAATTCCTCAAATTCTGCAATTTGTCTATTCTTAGTAATGTTTTATTATCGTTTATTCTCTAGTTCGAATAAAACGATTCTTGGTTAATTTTGGTGAACTCCGGACGCTCCTTCCTCTTCACCCGACTAGGTAGCGCTTTTTCGAATTAGCGTTACATTTGTAGCCACAAATTTCACAAACGGTTCACCGGTGTGAATTTTAAATGCCTTGTTAAATAATCTTTTCGAGAACATTTGTAGTCACATATTTCACAACCAAACGGTTTCTGACGTGTGTGAATTTTTAAATGCTTTTTTAAATGGTATTCTCGAGAACATTTATAGCCACAAATTTTACAAATAAGCAATTTCTTTCCGATGTGGGTTTTTAAATGCAGTTTTAAACTTGACTTATGTGAACATTTGTAATCACAAATTTCACAAACAAACGGTTTTCTCCGGTGTGGGTTCTTAAATGCACTTTTAACTGTGATTTATAGAAACTTCTGTAATCACAAATTTCACAAACATACGGTTTCACACCTGTGTGAGTTCTTAAATGCTCAGTTAAATGTTGTTTTCGTAAACATTTGAAGTCACAACTTTCACAAACAAACGGTTTCTCTCGGTGTGGGTTTTAAATGCATTTTAAACTTGATTTAAGTGAACATTTGTAGTCACAAAGATCACAAACAAACGGTTTCTCTCCGGTGTGAAGTTTTAAATGTCCAATCAAACGTGATTTAACTAAACATTTGTAGTCACAAATTTCACAAACAAACGGTTTTTCTCCGGTGTGGGTTCTTAAATGCACAATTAAACTTGGTTTTTGTGCACATTTATACTCACAAATTTCACAAACAAACGGTTTTTCTCCGGTGTGGCTTCTTAAATGCACAATTAAAGTTTGTTTTCTTGCACATTTGTAATCACAAATTTCACAAACAAACGGTTTCTCACCTGTGTGAGTCATTAAATGTGTAGTCAAATGTGATTTTCGTGAACATTTGAAGTCACAAATTTCACAAACAAACGGTTTCTTACTCTTCCGTGTTAATTGTTTATTATCGCTTTCCTCTTTAATGTCGATCGAATGATGCAAATCTTCTAAATTGAATTTTCGTATTCCAGCACTTCTGTCTTAATTTCATAATTGCTGCTGGAAGTACTTGGAGTGGCCAAACTTGATCCATGTTATTCATATTTTGAAACTCCATATCTGTAAGAAGTCGCATCAGGAAAGTGTAATGGTGCATTACGAGATAATTAAAATTACTAACCTTAATAGCACATTTCCACGAGGAAGACCGATATTATCAATAATAAACTTTAAGAGTAATGCAAAGATTTTTGATTGACTATTTGAGTGAACCAGAGTGAAAAGACAGTACTGCGCACAATACACCATGCAAATTGTGCCAATCGTCCATTTTGTGTATTGAAATTATTTTAAAATAATTGGTGGCGCCATCTCCCAACAATTTTATTATCTTTAATTTGAGGTGCATTTTCGCGAAACGTACCAAAGTAATCGGTTAAAAGTGGTCGTAGGGAGGTAATTTGTGTCTAACCTCACAAACGGAAACAAGCCAAATGAAATTGATAGATTGCACTTATTAAATTTCAATTGCGTTTTGGTGCTTCTGTAAATTGGCTGATGCAATTTTCGCATCTCGATCTGAGGTCAGGATGGCTGTTTCGTCGACGAAGATTGCAATAAATGTGTTGGCGTTTGTTGGTAGGTCAGCCGTGTAGAACAGAAAAAGAATCGAATCCAAGACGCTACCTTGCGGTACTCTGGAGTTGATTTCAAAAAGTAGCGATATCTCATCCCGATACTTAACCAAAAAGAATCAGTCGTGAAGATACGATTTGAGCATTGTGTAGAAGTCATGAGGAATATATTTTTTGATTTTAAATAACAGGCCGGTGTGCCACACTTTGTCGAAAGCCTGAGTTACGTCGAGAAAAGCGGTTGAGCAAAATCGTTTTGTCTCCAAATCTTGTCTGATTTTATTTGTAATTCTGTGCACCTGCTCTATTGTTGCGTGCTGTTGGCGAAATCCGAACTGGTACTTTGGAGTTATTTCCATTTTCTCTATCAGTAGCATCAGTCTCTTCAGGAGAAGTTTCTCAAATTTTTGACAAGATAGAAACAGGTGATGGGCCTGTACGAGTTAGTTTCAGTTGGTGGTTTTCCAGGTTAAGATTAAATTTATTTGCGCCAGCTTCCATTGTGCGGAAAGTAACCCAGTCTCAAATGGAGTTGTAGATTATGGTGATGGATCTAATAGCCGAGTAGGGTAGTTCTTTAAGAACTGTTGCGGTTACTAGGTCGATGCTTGGAGATTTGTTCGGTATCAGGTGTAGTTTTTAATCACTTTTTTTCATTTTCTTTATTGGCAGATCCATGTGATCTGATTTATTAAGCGGATAAGATTTTTGATTTAAAATTCCTCTGCAATAAAATATTTATCAATTATTACAAAATTAATTAATTAAATTATAAATGCACTTACGTATGTAAATACCAGTTACGTTTAGTTTTACTAATTATTTTGTATAAATAATTATTATCTTTCAATGAACAATGCAAGCAATTGCGTTTACCTTAAATTTGAATGATAAATAATAATAAACACATTTTAAGGAATTTGCTTTTTACGCCATAAAGAATTATGCACTTACGATTGTACATAGTACATTTACGACATCATGAAAATTACAAATAAATAAATAATTGTTAAACGAGATTAATATAACATGAAATGATTGATCAATGGGTGTCCGTCATTGAGCTCATCCTTGAAAAGTGAGTGTAATTACAGTGCGATAGAAGCTTGACCTTGGAAAGTGACTATAACATGTGTTGAGTTTAGTGGTGAAATTTACAACAACTATACATATGTTTATCTAAGACAGGATTTTTCATATCATCCATCAACCAAGAACATATTTATTTTTTCACTACTAACTAATGAGTTAGTTAACTAACTAATGAAATGTAAGCAATAAACTTAAAAAATAATAAAATAAATAAAAATTTACATGTTTTATTGAATATACATCTTAACCCAAAACCTATACATGTTGTCAATTCATCAATATGTAATCGCTTAAATAATCTATTACATATCAGATATTGTACCTGTGATCACCATATTACGGTACATATGGTAAATCTCAATACTAGAGACCCCGATGATATTATATTCATCATAATGCAAAAATACAAATTTAAACAAACAAGACTAGACATGCTTAGGATGAAGTGTAACATATTGAGATGTGTACGGGATAAGTTTATGCCTCCTAGACTAGTTCACTCTAACCCATGACCCCATTTCATTTATTCATATATCCATCACTATCCATACCATGTGTTGAGTTTAGTGGTGAAAATTACAACAACTATACATATATTTATTTAAGACAGGAATTTTCATATCATCCGTCAATCTAGTACATATTTATTTTTCAATTCCAACATTGGATAATTCAGGTTATAATGATAAGATCTAGTGAACATTTGTAGCCACAAATTTCACAAACGGTTCATCGGTGTGAATTTTTAAATGCTTTGCTAAATAATCTTTTCGAGAACATTTGTAGTCACAAATTTCACAACCAAACGATTTCTCACCTGTGTGAGTTCTTAAATGCGCAGTTAAATATTGTTTTCGTGAACAATTGTAGTTACATACTTCACAAACAAACGGACAATAATTTAATTTTACATATTATACACTACAAGTAGACTTAATAAGAAAAATCTTTTATAAAGTTCAAGTAACACTTTCGGTTCCATCATCTTAAGTTTCTCTTCTACTGATATTGTTAATAAAATTGGTTAAATTTGAAATTGTTTATTCCCGACAATTATCGTCGTTTGTAGATTTTAACGAAGGATATCGTCTAAGTTGGGTAGCCCATAGAGTTTACTTCACAGGTATCAACAATCAATATCATATTTATTTGTATCTTCTACTGATGTTTGCCAACTGTAAACTGCTACAATAATAACGCGCAAGTATCAAATTAAATGTTAATTTTTATGCAATAGTTACTATCTGGTATGGGTTTTAAATGCCGTCTGAACTTTGATTTCTGTGAATATTTGTAATCACATATTTAATAAACGATTTTTCACCAGTGTGAATTTTAAATGCCTCGTTAAATAGCATTTACGAGAAAATTTGCGGTCACAAATTTCACAAACAAACGGTTTCTTTCCGGTGTGAGTCCTTAAATGATCGGTTAAATGTTGTTTTTGTGAACATTTGTAGCCACAAATTTCACAAACAAACGGTTTCACTCCAGTATGAGTTCTTAAATGCACAGTTAATTGACATTTTCGACAAAATTTGTTATTACAAATTACACATACAAACGGTTTCTCTCCAGTGTGAGTTTTTAAGTGCTCAGTTAACCATCCTTTTTGTGAACATTTGTAATCACAAATTTCACAAACAAACGGTTTCTCACCTGTGTGAGTCATTAAATGTCTAGTGAAATGTGATTTTTGTAAACATTTGTAGTCACAAATTTCACAAACAAACAGTTTCTTACTCTTCCGTGTTAATTGTTCATTATCGCTTTCCTCTTTAATGTCAATCGAATGATGCAAATCTTCTAAATTGAAATTTTCGTATTCCAGCACTTCTGTCTTAATTTCATAATTGCTGCTTGAATTACTTGGAGTTGCCGAAATTTGTTCCATGTTAGCCATATTTTGTAACTCCATATCTGTAAGAGGTCGCACCAGGAGAATGTAATGGTGCATTACGAGAAACATATTTATAATTACTAACCTTACTAGCACATTTCCACGTGGAAGACCGATATTATAAATTATAAACTTTAAGAGGTGCAGATAATGCAAAGACCTATTTGAATGAACCTGAGTCAAGATGACAGTACTGCAGCACTACAATACAACTTGTAAATTGTGTCAATCGTTCATTTTGTGATTTAGAAATTTATTTCTGGTGGCGCCATCTCCCAACAATTTTATTATCTTTAGTTTGAGGTGTATTTTCACGTTACATACCAAAGTAACCGGTTAAAAGTGGTTGTCGGAGGTAATTTGTGAGTCTAACCTCACAAATGGAAACAAACCAAATGAAATTGACAGATACACTTATTAAATTTGATTTGTATTATTTTAGTATTCGTCATCTAGTAATTGCGATGAACGTATTGTTGCAATCAACGTCATTGGCTTACGGTACATGGATTAAGACAACATATGCAATGCATAAATGCCGCTTTACATCTACTACATACACTGGCTTACAAAATTATTGGCACAAGATAAATTTGTAATAAAATGCACCGTTTTCTCAAAATTGGTTATTTTAAATTAATTTTTTCTTCATATAATTAACTCAATTATGACTTGGAATAATAACGGCATTATTAAAATCAAAAAACCTTTTATACTTATTACAAAAAAACAGTGGAAAAGCACCAACTAAGTTTACTATTTTTAAAAATTGCGTATATAGCTCAATATCTTTAGTCTAACAATAAAAATATAAAAAAAAAATCTCTGACAACAATGACTAACCCTAGCATAAAACTAGTGCAAATGAGTTTATATGGATTTAATATCAACATTAAAAACCAAATTAAAATTCTCGAAACTCAATAAGAGCTTATCAATCTTATGAACGTACAAAATACTAAACTTAAACAAATAATCTAAATAAGAAATTAAAAAAACAG
The DNA here is from genome assembly GCA_036346125.1 of Lycocerus yunnanus. Lineage (NCBI taxonomy): Eukaryota > Metazoa > Arthropoda > Insecta > Coleoptera > Cantharidae > Lycocerus > Lycocerus yunnanus. The sequence continues at coordinate 121,212 of JARFIX010000265.1, forward strand.
GTGGAGAACGACCTAAAATGCAAATTATGAGGCTTAAATAAGAATACAAAACCAAACTCAAAACTAGTAAACAGCCGATAACGATTTTATTACCTGTGTTAGAATACATGAATAGTCAACGATAATAATGAGTTAAATATTAACGAAGGTAAACCTAAAATTAATGACGAAGGTAACTTATAATCAACGAAAGGATTTACAATCGCTATAAACAACATCGAAGAAACCAAAACCGAGGTCTGTAGCAATTGGTAAAATAACGATTTATCCGCTTTGAATTTATAGGAAAAGAAAATCCAAAAATATGGCTATTCGATCCAAAGTTAAACAGCATGTCACTGCAGACCTTTTTAAAAATATATTACAGAAAAATTAGACGACAACGACACTTTTGTTAAACCACTTGTCATACAAACTCAAAAGCACTGAAAACGCTTTATGATCGTTGAATTTCAAGAATAAAGAAAAATATATGATGCGAACTTTGCCAGCTGTATTAATATGCAAAGTTTGATTTTATAAAAGGCCTAATTTTTAGAATCGATCCAGCACAAAGCGAATTCAACGTAAGTAGTGTAAATTGTTTTATAAATCACTACTTAACCGACAAGAACACTGCAACTATAAAAGTAAAAGACAATAAATCCATAAAAATGTGGTTTATTTAGTTTTATAAAAGTTTTAAAAGGCAGCCTCACGTTGGATGCGTCAAAGTACTTGCTATAATATTTTCATTTGATAATTGTGATTAAAATTATTTTTGTTTGTTAAAGTTGGAAGATTTTCACTTACCGTTAGCAAACTAATCTTTAAAGTTTCTTCGATACTTATTGACGTTCATCCAGCTAGCTCAGATTCTTTGATTTAAAATAATGTCAACTCGATTGACAGTATGAAATATAAATTTATTCAACACAAAATATTTTTCACAGTGTTTGAAACCATGCAAACCCAAAGTAAAACTTGTCCTGTACATAAAATGCAATTTTTGTCTCAAAAACCCCAATCTAAATCAACTTATCAATAAATTAACATGCAATTTCTACCTGTCTTATATAACAAAATGTCTTTGTAATAAAAATATTTGTTAAATTAATGTCCGTTTTTTAAATTTAACCGTTTTATCGTATAATATAATTTTGATTTCGGATTCGATTTTCGCGCACATCGCGTTTGTTTTAATTTGTTGATGAATGTAGAGCTGCGATAAGTCATACATTTCACAAAGTGACGTGGTGTGGTTGAGCAAAATCTTTATTTTCAAACATCAAAAATTCCTGGCAAGCATTTTTCTTTATTTTCGTTTAATAATGTATCGTCCTTGTTTGTATTCATTTATTTTTTTAATCTGGCAGTCGATGACTAATGTTAATGAATCTCAAATATTCTCACACGCGGTGCTGTTATTAAGAACTAACTTTTTGTGTGTATAATTCCTTGTAACTTATAATTTTTGTTTTCAGTGTCTACCAAACATTTCTGTAGTTGGTTTATTAAAATTCAAGATGAAAGTCCCTTCCTGCTCGACTTACAAGTTGTCCCCTCCTTGGAAACTTGAATTTGCGATTGGTCACATTTTTCCGCTTTATTCATTTTTAAATTCACTATGTAATCCGATCGAACTATTTTATTTTATATCCTTAGATAGAGTTTACTTCACAGGTAGCAACAATCAACTGCTGCAGTAATAACGCGCGAATTTCAAATTTAATGTCGATTTCTGATGCAATAGTTACTATCTGGTATGAGTTTTTAAATGTTGTATTGACCTTGATTTCGTTGTACATTTATACTCACAAATTTCACAAAAAGTTTCTCATCAGCATGGGCTTTTGAATGCAATTGTAAACTCAATTTTTCATTCGGCGCCGAGAGCTCATAGCGATCGGTCGTGTTGTACTGCGCGATACTAGTGTGTGACGTATTAGTAATTTAACATTGTGCAATATTGTGCAACATTTAAATTATTTTAATTAGTTAATTTAAAGTGATAATTATAATCATTGAGGGCAACGAAAAGTCAAAATCTCCTGGCAGCATTATTCAAATTTTTTTTGATGTTAATAAATGTAACGACAATATCAAAATAAGTGTATTCAAACTTAAAGGGGAATTTTTAACTGACCCAGTGATAAAATAATTCGAGTTAATGAATCCAAAAATTCAAAAATCACGTCCGGTGAATAGTTTATAATTCAGTAACAAACATTTATTCGTGAGCCAAAATAATTCAGTTGTCAATATACTCAATAAAAGTTTCTGATTCCAGAATGTAAAACCGAAGACATTTGTATTGGTTTACCATTAAAATTTAACTTCAAAATCCCCTTCCCAAATGACATTAAATGTTGTACTACCATCCCTTTAACACTTGAAATATTTGGATAAAGGGAAAATTTTATCCCGCTTTATTGCATTTTTAAATTCACATATGTAAATCCGATTTTCAACTATTGCTTAATTTCATATCCTGGGTAAGATAGAAAATGATGTTACTTCACAGTGTAATGCCAACGAAGATCAACTGCTTGGGCTAAGTAATAACCCCGAATTACTCAAATTTAAATGTCGATAAATATCTGATGCAATAGTTACTATCTGGTATGAGTTTTTAAATGTTGTATTGACCTTGATTTCGTTGTACATTTATACTCACAAATTTCACAAAAGTTTCTCATCAGCATGGGCTTTTGAATGCAATTGTAAACTCAATTTTTCATTCGGCGCCGAGAGCTCATAGCGATCGGTCGTGTTGGTACTGCGCGATACTAGTGTGTGACGTATTAGTAATTTAACATTGTGCAATATTGTGCAACATTTAAATTATTTTAATTAGTTAATTTAAAGTGATAATTATAATCATTGAGGGCAACGAAAAGTTATCCACTGGGAAATGCGCCAACTCGGCGCATATAATACAAAATTTTCTTTTGGATGGTGAAAAGAAATTTACGAACGACAATAGCAAAATGAAGAGTAAACAAAAACTTAAAAGGGGCAATAGTTCACTGACCCCCGACGTGAGTAAAAGTAATTCCGAGGTAACTAATCAACCAAAGAAAACAAAAAATCAAGATCCGGCTGAAATAGTTTATAACGTTCAGGTAACAAATCAATTTGAACTTCTAGAAGCCCAACAAATAATTCAAGATGTCAATATGACCTCGAATAAAAGTACCGAATTACCGAAGAAATTAAAACCGAAGCCCATTGTGGTACCTGGTTTACCAAAAAACCACTTCAAGTTTACAAATGACATTAAAAGTGTTGTAACTAACCAATTTCACTTGAAATATTTAGGTGATAAAGTAAAAATTATCACCGAAGATATTGACGATTTTAACAAATTAAAAGCGCGATTTTTACAAATTGGGACCCAATTTCATACCTACAGCGTGGGTAATGATAGAAAAATGATGGCAGTGTTAAAAGGTGTGCAAGGCCACACCGAAGAACAAGTGCTTGGCGCTTTAAAATTAATAAACTCAAAAGTTGTTAGCGTCAAATTATTGAACAAAGACAATAAATATTATCCGAAATTTAAAGTTGCTTTTGAAAGTGACGTTACCTTTTCGGAAATTCAATCAATACGGGGTGTCAGTGGCATTCGTGTATACTGGGAGAAGTACAGGGCAAGAAAGGGCATTACGCAGTGTTACCGATGCCAACAGTTTGGACATGCAGCTAATAACTGCAACCTTAAAATAGCTTGTCGAAAATGTGCTGGAAACCATCTTTCCAGTGAGTGCACAGTCGCGGAGGGTGCCACGCCTAAATGCGCAAACTGCCTTGAGGCCCACGCCGGAGATTTTAGAGGTGTTCCGTCTACGCCAAGGCCCTTAACAGGTCGACCAAATCGTTGCCAAAACCAGTCAAACGGCAGCCTTATGTTGTCCGTGAAGCGGATTTTCCAACCCTTCGTCCAAGTAGGCCAATGCCAAACTTCACACCTGCAACGACTGTAACGATGAGTCAAGCGTTACAACAAAGGCCGATTAATCAGCAAAGACCGATTACTGAACATCCGGCATATCGAGTCAGACCAGCAAATGTGAGTCACGATGGCGTAAACAATAATTTAGATTCTCTTTTCAATGAATTTAAAACTTGAATCAATGTGCGACATTGATAAAATGTTTAACGCTGTGCGCGAGTTAAATCGTGTTATGGCAACTACGATTGATGGTGCTACACGAATGTCTGCATTCATAAAATGTGCGAAAAAGTTTGATGGATAATTACAACGTCGAACAACTAAACATAATTACTTGGAACGCTACCAGCGTTGTAAAAAATCAGAAGATCTGGAACTTTTCCTGGAAGAAATCGATGTTCATATTGCCCTAATTACGGAAACGTGGTTAAAGGTAAACGATAATCTAAAATTTAAAAATTATTTTGTTTTTAGGAAAGATCGATTAACCGACCGAGCAGGTGGTGTTGCCATCGTTATTAAAAAAGGGTTACCGCACGAATCGACAGAGCAACCCGACGTAACAGCTGAACTTTTGGTTATGAAAATCAATTTGAAGAGTCCTTTTTATGTTGGTGCTATGTATGTCCCACCATCGACGAATCTAACATCAGTTGAGTTGGATAATATCTTCAACAAGTACAACAAGATAGTAGTCGGAGGGGATTTTAATTCCAAGCACCCCCAATGGAACTGTCGGTATCCGAATAGGAACGGTAACACTTTAAAAACTCATAGCGATGTAAACAACTACTTGCTGTTATACCCGCCTACACCTACGTTTAGTCCACCAGGGTTATTACAATCGACCATCGATTTCTTTCTGGTACAGGGAATAACCAATTATTCGCAACCTACAGCAATTAATGATTTGAGTTCGAATCACTGGCCAGTGTTGATGACCTTGCCTACCTCGTACATTCCACCTAACTATGTCATCTCTGATACCAATTGGCGCGAATTCAGGCAAGAGTGTTCCAACAGAATTCGCATAACTCCGAACATCAATTCTGTGCAAGAAGTGGACTATGAAATTGCTAAATTCACCACGGCAATTACAGATGCTCATCAAGTTACCACCAAAACTAAAAAGATACGTAACAAATTTGTCGCCGATCAAGCAATTGATGATCTCAAACGACGACGTAATAAAGCTCGACGTAAGTGGTTGGAAACTGGAGACGTGCGCTATCGTGTCGATAAGAACCAGCTTACGGAAGAAATTCAATTGCGAATTAAAACCATTCGACGTCAAGAATGGTTAAATAAGACTAGAGATCTCACCACTAAAGACAACTCCTGTGGAAAGTGTATAGCGCATTGAGAAGGAAAAACGAGCCTACGCCAACCATTAGTCATGCGAATATTAATTATTACACCGAAGAAGAAAAGGCCGAGGTTTTGCCAATATTTTTGAAGAGGTACACCAGGTGACTACTAATTTAATTTCTCCCTTACAGGAACAGGTTAAAGCCAACGTAAACCTGCTTCGAGGTACAAACGATTCACTTGATTTTAATATTCATATCACCCCTAAGAGAGTACAACGAATTATCAAGGATCGTAAAATCAAGAAGGCTCCAGGAGGAGATAGTATCACCAACAAACATCTAAAGTATCTTCCCAAAAAGGGGGTGGTACAACTTTTTTATATTTTTAGGGCTTGTTTGCAGCTGTGTTACTTTCCTACAGCATGGAGAACGGCTAAAATATTGGCAATTCCAAAACCTAACAAGGACAAGGGCGAAGCCAAAAACTATCGTCCAATCAGTTTACTTTCTTGTTTGAGCAAAATCTTGGAAAAATTGATACAAGAAGAAATTGTCGATTATCTGACAGGTAACAATGTAATAATTAATGAACAATTTGGATTTCAGAAGGGGCACGGCACAATCCATCAACTAGCCAGAGTAGTTGAAGATATTGTGTTGGAATCCAATAAAAACCACCATACAGGGATGGTCTTACTGGACTTGGAAAAGGCTTTCGATACTGTTTGGCACGAAGGCTTAATTTCCAAAATGATCAACTTGAATCTTCCTACCTCCTTGACAAGAATCGTACAGAGCTATTTAACTGACCGCAGCTTCGCCGTGGTAGTT
>JARFIX010000265.1:127291-202061 GCA_036346125.1 Lycocerus yunnanus
GTAATTGATTATTCCGCATAAATTATTGTAGCCAAACATATCATAGCATATTTTCCTACACCCGACTGTCGTTTAAGCACTTATTTAGACCACCAAAATAAAGATAAAAACACAGTAAAACCTTTTGGTAGAATTATTTCGTAGTTCGTCTCGTTTCTTAACTAAATGCAGCGCAAGATTAATAGTCAATTGAATTTTAATTAAATTAACAAATATAAATCCATACAGCGAATCACAGTTTACATGATGCACGTGAAAACTAATATTGGTATTTTAATTTAAAAAAATTGTAAATTAAAAATTATTATAAAGCAAAGACGTCGTTTTGAAAAACTAAAAATTCTAAAATTGGCAAAATTTAGTCGACCATAACATGAATTGAAAAAGAATTATAGTTGAGGTAACGAGTTAATAGACATTTAACTATCCGGTCGTCTTCAACAACATCGATGAATAAAAACTAGTAAACAAAATTATAAATCTCAAAAATTTCTCACCGGATGGCTGCAGTTTTAATCTCATTCACGATTAAGTGATTATAAACGACAGATAATCTAACCTAATCTAGCAGAACTGTTAAATACAAAACCACGTGACATTTTTCCTTTGTCGGCTGGGTCTAAGGAGAACTATTTTACGTTTATCGTGGCCGTACAATAGAGTTTTGCTTCAATACAAATTTTGTTGAAGCAGTTGTACTGATCGAGATGCACGTAGTCTCAGTTTAGAACTAAAATCTACCCTACAACAAATAACAAATTTATACAAACTTGTTAAAGAATAAAATATCGTTATTAAATTGTGAAACCGAGTTAAAACATGAAATTCAAAATTAGAATGTCTCGAACGTGATGTTAACAGAATGGAATAAAATAACTCCAGGATTTACAAGAAAAAATTGATGGATTCTATTCCCAGCCGACTGCAACCAGTACTACTTCATCAAAAAGATGGCGCAGCCAGATACTAAACTGTCGATGAATTGGTTTTTTTTTGTTAATATGGTGGCTTTACTATTTAATAATTTTTGATTTGGGTTTATTTAAATAAAATAGTAAATACTCTTATTATTTTTCATCTGCGAGTCACCCTCAAGTAATTATAGCTGAACCGAGAGGGTTGGTGGAGTGGTTATTTGCAGATCGGAGACATTTTACTATATAATATTAATTATCGTCAATTTGTACAATCACTTTTCTTACCTATTACGTTGAAAATACGTTATTTTTTTACAAAACCACTGACCAGGAACCAGAACAAACACCCAAATTAGAATTAATTTGACACTTGACTCACAATCAGTGCGCTTGCGCGATGTGAAACAAAATTGTGGTAGTGGCTACAGTTACAGCGAACGCTGCTTTAGGAAGTGGTTCAAGTTACGTTGTTAATAGACAGTGACGTAGCTAGTTCGGATAAAAAAGCAGCAGATGCCTAAGTGGAAAAATTTGCAAAATTTATCAGCTGTGAAGGTTACGTACCAAATCAAGTTTTCAACGTCACAGAAAGTCAAAATGTCAGGGAGAACGTCAGAGTAAACGAAAATTTAAGAACAAAATTACGAGTAAAAAGACCAAACGACTAACAATTGTCATAAATAAAATTCTAAAAGTAGATAATTAGCAAATCTATCCATGCCAACAAAGATCGCATTAAGAAATAGTTTAGTTTTCTAAACAACAAGTTTACGAAAAGTTTTATAATAATTTGTAAACAATTTTAATATTCTGTTGTCCGATACTGGCATACTGGTTACTAACCTAACCATCAGTACGCAACGATACCTACAATAAATTTAAGTTGGAGGCCGCAAGTCTTGGTGATATAAAAATAATTAAAAATTGGCTCGAAGAAATTAAAAGTTTTACGAATCAAACATTACAGTACTTTTAAGTCACCGTGCAAGGAAAAACGGAAGGTTTGCATTTGGAGATTTTAAACAAACAACGTGAATTTTGCAAAAACCGGAAACTCAAACTTACAACAGATAAAAAGTAAATAAATTTAATTGTTCCGTTAACCTGTTAATTTTTAAAATTATAATGTAATACTAATTTCACAGGTTAATAATAATATGTATAAATTAAAACTTTATCGATGACAATTTAAATAACAAATTATTGAATAGCAGTTGATCACACAAAATTTTAACATTTTATTATTGAAAAATTTCATTATTGTAAATTTAGGATAATTTTAAACGGAAAAATTTTGATAGGACATTTAAGTTTTCTTTTGTTTGCTTTGAAAACAGAATAAATTTTTTAAAATTTAAAAGTTCATGCTGCTCATGAGTTAAGCCGGAAAAATTCGACAACAAAGTTCAAGGTATGGAATTTGGTTTAAGAGTATGTTTCTGGCTCCCAATCCAGTTTATTTAAAACCCCTTTTTTGGTTTTTAAAAAAAAAAAGGGGGGCCCCAAAAATTTTTTTAAAAATTTAAAAATTTTTTAAAGGGGGGATTTTTAAAACCTTTTTTTTTTTAAAAAAAAATTTTTTAAAAAACCCAAAAAAAAGGGGGCAAAAAAAAAATTTTAAAAAAAAAAAAAAATTTTTTTTAAAATTTTTTTTTTTGGGGTTTTTCCCAAAAAAATTTATTTAAAAAAACCCTTTTTAAATTTTTTTTTTTTTTTTTTAAAAAAAAATTTTTTAAACCCAAAAAAAAAAAAAAAAAAAAAAAAAAATTTAATGGGTTTTTTGGTTTTCCTTCCCGGGTTTTTTTTTTAACCGGTTTAAATTTAAAAATTTTTAAAAAAAAATTTTTCCGGGTTTTTTCGGTTTTTTTCCCCAAATTTTAAAAGTTTTTTTTTTCTTTTTTAACCGGAAAAATTTTATTAAAAATTTAAGGTTTTTTTTTTTAAAAAAAAAAATTTTTTTTTCCCCTTTTTAAAAAAAATTAAAAATTTTAAAATTTTGGGGTTTTTTTTTTTTAAAAAATTAAAAAAAAAAAATTAAAATTTTTTTTAAAAAATTTTTTTGGTTTTAAATTAAAGGCCAAAAAAAAAAGGGGCCGTTTTTTTTGAAAAAATTTTTTTTTTCCCTTTTAAAAATTTTTTTGGTTTTTTCCCCGGGGCCCCCCTTTTGGAATTTTAAAAACAAAAAAAAACCCCCCCAAAAAAAAAATTTTTTTTTTCCCTTTTTTTGGAAAACCCAAAAACGGTTTGGGAAAAGGGGAAAAAAATTTTTTTTTTTTTAAAATTTTTTCCCTTTAACCCCGGGTTTTTTTTAAATTTTTTTAAATTTTAAATTTTTTTTAACCCTTTTGGGGGAATTTTTTTTTAAAAATTTTTAAATTTCCCAAAGGGAAATTTTTTAAAAATTTAAAAAATTTTTTTTTTTTTTTTTAATTTTTTCCCAAATTTAAAAAGGTCCAAAATTTCCAAAAATTTTTTGGGGTTTTTGGGAAAACTTCCTTCCGGAACATTTTAATTTTTAAAAAAAAAAAATTTTTTTCCCTTTTTTTAAAAACCTTTTAAGGGTTTTAAAAATTTTTTAAAAACCAACCTTTTTTTTTCCCAGTATGACTTCTTGCATGTCTTGCCAATTGTGATTTATAAGCACATTTGTAATTGCAAATGTCACATGTAAACCGTTTCTTGTTGGTATCCAGTTGAGATTCTAGAAACAAAGTCTCTTCCTTAATGTCCAAATTTTCCATTTTTCCTGTCTTAATTTTGAAACAGCCACGAGTTCTTAAATGCCTTTCCAGATCTCCTGAAATCACACATGTCGGCTGTTTTACACTTGTTTCCAATTCTATTTCTCTATCCGATCGTGGTTCCGAAATTAAAGTTTCTTCTTTAATGTCAATAGAATGATGCAAATCTTCCAATTTAAATTCCATTTCTTCTGTTTTAATTTGGAAATAGCTATTCGAATGGCATTGAGTTTCCATTTCCTATAAAAAAATGTTTCATCAATATCAATGAGACACAATATAGTTATTTTAGTGTGACAGGTCTTCACCAAACTTTATTCTGACCGTATCCTCTCGGAAGGCAATTGCAAATCACCTAGGTGTGAACTGCCGAGTTAAACGTATTCCACGTTAAACAGTGGGGAGTTTTTATGTGAAATCAATAAAACAAAAGGGAAAAATAATTTTGTGAAATTCGTTTCACCTGCCCAAACCTATCTCCAACCGTTGACTAATATATCTTTCTGTTTTTTGTCTGCCTGAGATTATTTACAATTTTCTGTTCCTAATTAAATTATTCATCCTCCATCGTTTGCCTCTCGATAGAAGCGTGGTGACCCATTCTAAGATATGTGTTTTCGCATACACAAAGGAACCGCTATGCAAGTTACTTCATTTTGAGAAGAGTTTTTTATGGCAGTTACCTGGGTGGTTTGTCATGATCTGCTGAGGGCAGTCGGTCAGACTTAAATTATTACTTCGTCCGAGATCAAATCCGAGGATCTTGGCTTAGCAGACAAGGCACTCAAACATTCGATTAAATTAAATAATTGCATTTAAATCTTACCACTTTCTAAGCCAACTTCAATTTTTGAAACACTTCAAATGAAAAATACGTTTCTAGCCAACGACCAGTGACATTTTCAAGCTCTCAGGTTGATAAGATTTTGTTTTCAATTTTATTTAGGCTGCGTTCGTTCCTATTAAATTATAGGTTATAGCAGGGTAACTACACTGTATGCTATATTGCCGGTGATTGCTTCTTTGTTAGTAAAAATATCAGAAGCTCTAACTGCCATTAATGAAAATCTTTGAAAAATGGGTTAATCATTAAAAAACACATGTGATGAAAAGGACGTAGGATGTAGAGGTAAATAATAATATTAGATTAAAATTTTTAAAATTAAAAGGTTAAATAAATAATAAAACGAAACATTATTCGTAAGCCTTCAGCAATGGTTACTGCTGTCATCAAACGTTTAATAATAATAAAATTTTAATCTAATATTAATTTTAGAGATTATTAATAAATATAATTTCAGTAAATAATAAAAGTGTGAACTCAAGGTAAATAGAAAACCTTGATGTGAACTAGGCTTTAAGACAAAAATCTGCTACACCGCGATCAACGACAATAACAAACAATTTGACATTTACCACGGATCACCACGAAATAAGTACAAAATAGAAATCAAGTGACAAACTCTAACACAAAAAATAGTAACCAGGTAAATAAATCAGCTAGTAGCAATAATACTGAAGTTGCCCACAAATTTTCAGCAATTGGCAGCGATACCAGTCAAAACAATGGGGTTAATCAGTGGACCGAAGTTAAAAGAAGGAGAAACCACTCGAGTGTAGAGATTACAGCTACAAATGAAGGCAGCGGTAAAAGTGGTTTTGAAGTTGTAGAATCATATCATTGGGTCTACGTTGGTCGACTCGGTATTAATTCGACTGCAGAAGGAAATATTAATTATCTAAATGGAAAATTCCCTAACAAGAACTTTAAAGCAGTAGAACTTGTAAAACATGAACAAAATACAAATCCAAGCAAAGCTTTCAAGGTTGGTGTAGACACAAGATTGAGTTTATGAACCGGAAACGTGGCCAGTAGGAGTCATTACAGAGTTTAAGTTTTTACGAGCAAACTGTCGAAATCTCAAAGAAGTCTAGCAACAAAAACAATTCTAAACTAAAAAAGAGCAATAATAAAATATCAGAAAAAACTAAGTTTTGCAAATGGGAAACGAAAGCATGCATATTATTTTCCGTTTTTGAGTTATTGCTTAGTAGAGAGAAATGCTGGGTTGAGTTATACCCGAACTCAAACGATTTTTACCAAAGATTCGTTTGTTTTCCGCTCAAATCACCATAGGTCCAATGGGTGCGGTTGCTTGAATATTAAATGTAAAGAATTTTTTCTAAGAGCATTGTCCGCACAAGAAATACTTTAAAATAAGCTCCACTTAACATCTCATACATTTTAACATTTTTTTAACCATTTTACCCCGTTGTATTACAAATACATCGTTTAATAACAATTTTTTTTAATTTTGTCTTTGTTCTAAAAATTTTTGTTTTGTTTTAGAATACTGGCGTTGGCCCAGCGAACCGGGCTCAAGTGGCCACTTTGAGCTCCACATGCGGCACTCGCAACTGCTTCCACATTATTTTCGCTATCACACAGCACACGCTGTAGAAAATCCTCATTTGTTAACCTCTTCTATTAGCAGAGGTCACTAAATCAACAAAGGAAATTTTCAGAATTCTGCAATGAAAAATAAAATACCGAATCGCAGTTAGCACAAAAGATAAAATAACTCCATTACATGGCACTTTGGCACGTAAAAAAATCTTTACTTACCCTATCATATTTATTGCATTTATAGTAAAATGCATTTTTTCACAGTATCAAACGATTCACTGGCTACATCACTGGATAGAAATTTCCACTAACCTGAATTGCTGCTCAACCCATGAAGTGGACCCTACCTGCAATAAGAAAGAAAATACTTTGTTAATTTTCATAGTGGTGGTAAGATTTGTGATAATAATCTTAAATTAATTTTCATCTTGAATGAGAAAGATTTTTACCAAATTACCTTTATCACTGTAGTCCTTTCGCCTTATTCCTCTTGACCATGATATCTTCTCCATAATTCCGTTTCAGCATATACGCACGAACAATGCCACACTTGTTTTTAAAGATTACGAATTAAAATCGAGACGGACATTGGCCTGGGTGTTAGCGCAAGGACTGCTAATGCAAGTCGCCCCGGTTCAAATCCGGGTGGAGTTCACTTTGCAATGACGTCTCCGTGCTCCGGAAGGCACGTAAAGACGGTGGTCCTCCTATGTTAATGAATTGCCAGCATTAACAATAAAAATAGGGTAATAGGCACATCTGAGGCAAGCCTAGCAAGCTACTTCAGATATAAAACAAGTAGTGCTCAAGGTACTGACAGTGGCTTCGGATATCGCCGATGCTACTGTTAAGTAAAACAGATCTGTTGATCAGTTGATCAACAGATCTGGGCTCACAGGTTATCCTAGCCAAAAGTAGAAGAAGAAGAAGAATTAAAATCGTTTATATGAACACTTGGTAGCACTACTGTTTTCACTCGAATATTAAAACAAAAATGATTCGCGATTATTAATAAAGCTTCCATGAAGCTTTTACACAAAGATTCGTACTCGACACATCACACTCCCGCTCGCGAGATTCGATTTTCGCGCACTGATACCACTGCGGAGCATAGCTGAAAATAAAGAAGAGTTATATTTTATGTTCGATTTAAATTTCTATTCTACATTGGAATGCCGGAAGAAACATTGTGCTGCGGGAAGTTTAACTTTCAATTTTGTGCTTTTTTATTTTTATCATTTTCAAAAATTACAAAATTCTTTATAGAAAAAGACGACAGTAATAGTCATTCAATTTGTTAAAATTTGGCATACATTTTAATTAATTAATAATAATAAACTTACTTTGTTTTACAACGTAGTATTCCTGATCTAGGGCTACCTCCAGCAATAGGATTTCTGTATATAGAAGAAGTATTTTGAAATTGCCTCGTATGTTTTTTTCTGAATTGCTATGTACTACCTGCACTTCTGTAATTAAACCTAGAATAAAAAGAAAAATAGAAAACGTCATTTAAAAAAAATTAATACTTACCCGTGGAGAGAAGTGTCTCTTCGCCAAGCAGATTTGCAAAGGTCAAAGGGCATGGAGTAGCCAGGTGACTGCTGCGCAAAGGGTAATAACTCCTACGGCTGGGACAAAACAGAAAATTGTGCAAGTCGCTCAACTTTTTCTTTTTTCACCTTGACGATTTCATTTTAGCTACTTCCCAGCTTGATATAATCGCCGCATGTAGTGCGTAGTGTGCACCCCGCTTTAGATAAGTACCTCTTATAAATCCAGACATTGTTTAATCTCACTTCGTTTTAATTGGTTTCTAAAATAAAATTAATATAAAACTGGCGTTGGCCTGGCGAACCGGGGCTCAAGTGGCCATTTTGAGCTCCAAATACGGCACCCACAACTGCTTCCATATTATTTGTTCTGTCACACTTTCGGCCCCTTTCTGTAAGCTTCCTTCTCCACATTCACTGTCTTGGTATTAAAAAACTCTACATTTGGTAACTTTTTTTATTAGCCGAGTTCGCCAAATGAACAAAGGAAATTGCGGAAATCTTATTATTCGTTTTTGTGTAACACTCCTAGCGCTTCTGCTAAACTCTGTGATGAAAAATAAAATAGTGAATTGTAGTTAGCACAAAAAATAAAATAATTCCATTAACATGGCATTTCAGAAAATAAAGGAAGCTTTACTTACGCTACCATAATTCCTACATTTAATATAAAATGCATTTTTTTCACAATTTGAAACGATTCACTTGCTACATCACTGGGGAGAAATTTACATGCACTAACCTGAATTGCTGCTCAACCCACGAAGTGGACCCTACCTGTTTACAATAAAAATTTTTAATTACTTTTTGTGTTGAATGAGAAAAACTTTTGTCAAATTACCTTTTTCACTGTAGTCCTGTTGCCTTATTCCTCTTGATCATGACAGCTTTTTCATAATACCATTCCAGCAAATGTCAACAATGCACAAACCCAAACACCTTTACACTTTTTTAAAGATTACGAATGAAAATGTTTTATATGAGCACTACTTTTTTCACTGGAATATTAAAACAAAAATGATTCGCGATTATTAATAAAACTTCCATCTAGCTTCTACACAAAGATTCGTACTCGACACATCACACTCCCGCTCGCGAGATACGATTTTCGCGTACACGGATGTCACTGCTGAGCCTAGCTGAAAAGAAAAAAGTTAGTATAATAATAATTATGTTTTAATTAAATATTTACTAATTAATTCAATCATTTTTTTATTTGGTCTGAATAGGAAAAAAATTGCACTACCTAACAATTGATTCCAACATCATTTTGAGTTTTCGATATTGAACGAAGTCCTTGGCTCTTTGACCGATTTGGTTAATCGGCTGGTTTATGGTGATTTTAGTTCTACCGCAGATAAAGTCACTTGAGTCTTTACTTCTTCTTGCAAACTATCGTCATCTGACTTGAACAATTAATGAAAAGTTAAGCCATAAAATTCCAAGAAATATAAAATTATAAACTTCACGTAGAACTGAAAAACATATCAATTACTTTAATCCTAACAGATGAATCAATTATTTTTAACAATTCAAATGTAACAAGTAATGTACTTACCAAACTAATAATAATAATTCATGCATTCAAAGAAAAATGCATTTTTCACAATTTCAAACGATTCACTCGCTACATCACTGGAGAGAAATTTAGATCCACTAACCTGAATTGCTGCTAAACCCACGAAGTGGACCCTACCTGTAACAACAAAGAAAATCTTTAATTAATTTTTATATTGAATGAGGAAAGCCTTTATCAAATTACCTTTATCACTGTTGTCCTGTCGCCTTATTCCTCTTGACCCTGATATCTTCGCCACACTTCCTTCCAGTAAATGTAAGCAAAACACAAACTCGACGAACATCAACTTTTTTAAAGTTTACGAATGAAAATGTTTTATGGAAACACTTGGTAACACTACTGTTTTCACTCGATTATTAAAATAAAAGTGATTCGCGATTATTAATAAAGCTTCCTTCAAGCTTTTCCACAAAAATTCGTACTCGACACATCACACGTCCGCTCGCGAGATACGATTATCGCGTACGCGGATAACACTGCTAAGTGTAGCTAAAATTAAAAAAGAATTTAGTTTTCTTTTTAGAAAATCTGCAGTAAAATACAAAAATAGTAAACTAATTAGCGCAAAAAAATAATTAATAATTAGTTTAATTCAAGCAGAAATAGTTTTTTCTATTTCAAACCGTAAATAGAAATTTTACTTACCCTAGCATGGTTGAAAGGTACATTTAAAGAAAAATGCATTTTTTCACAATTTCAAACAATAATTCACTTGCTACATCACTGGAGAGAAATTTACATGCACTAACCTGAATTGCTGCTCAACCCACGAAGTGGACCCTACCTGCAACATTAAGTTAATTTTCATTGTGGTGACAAAGTTTTCATTAAATTACCTTTATCACTGATGTCCTTTCGCTTTATTCCTCTTGACCATGATGGCATCTTCGTGACATCTTTCCATAAATGTAACTAACAAGCCCGCACAGTGTTTGATTTTAACGGTTGCGAATAAAAATCTTTTTGACAAACACTTGAAAGCACTACTTAGCACTAAGTATTAAAACAAAATTGATTCTCGATTTTTAATGGAGCTTCCATCAAGCCCCCTCAGAATGATTCGTACTCGACACATCACACTCCCGTTCGCGAAACCGATTTTCGCGTACCCGGATATCAATTGAACTTGTCTGAAAAAAAATAAATATTTCTTTTATTATTATGATTCAAATATTTTGTAATCGAATTGTTTCAATTTCATATTATATCGGTTTGTTTTGAAGTTATGAAGGATAGAACAAGCGTAAGACAAGCATATAAGTCATAGTTATAACTCTCAATAAAAATTGAAGATTCTAACTGTTATTCACATCAGATTTTTTGGTACAAGTTTAATATGGAAGATGTTAGATGGCGTAAGTTTGGTGAGATCGACCAAAGCATGAAGACGATCATAAGAAAGTTAAACTCTCCCCGAACTCAAATTTGGAACCTTTGTATTGGCAGTTGATTGTGCTCTTCCTATGCGCCTCGTGTGAGCGTACTGAAATTAAATGTGTACATCTGTTTATGGCGGTGATAGACGTCAGTGCAGACGTAGATATGCACAGTGGAAGAAGTTCCTATCATTGATAGAACCCAAGACCGAATTCAAATCACTTTTGATTTAATTCTTAACTACACTTTTGCCGAAGATTCTCAAATAAACAATCAGGTTTGTAGCCAAGCGGGCACCGGCCTCCTCTCCCAATGATAAAAAGTTTGAGATTAAAAAATTTGAGATTTGAAAATAAAATATATTTTAAATTTATTCAAAAATATACACTCAAATAACAATTTTTTTGGCTGTTCGGTAAGGTAGCGATAGAAAATTTGTTATTAATTTGATGAATTTCTGTCAGTATTATATTTTAGTCAATTGGACAGAAAGGTGGGCCAAAATTGGTCCAAGTCTTTGGTGGCAAAGAAGGCGAGTACTGCCCTGCAGCCCGTGTGACGCTACCCTACGGTTATGTTCATCAAATATCGCAAAGCATATTTTTTGTTAATTACGACTTGAGCATAAAAACACAAAAATTCAAAGACTTACGATTTAGCAGTGGAACCCTCAGGTGGAATCCAATTTTTTTATGGCTGGCTTCCATCAACGCGTCCTTCCCTTTTCCAAGTGGTATCACCGAAGAATGCACCGCAACTACGTAGTTTTTTGTCATCCGGTTTCCCAAATCGTGGAGCAAATATCTGCAATACAAAAATTTAATTAAACCTTTGCACCAACTGCACGCAAAAAATTAAACAACTCTAGTTTACGACGATGACGCAACAAACAGCCAAGCGCGCTTCAATTGTTTTCAACTGACGCAACTACTTCATTCTCAATAAAAACTAACTTTACAAATAATAATCCACTTCAATTACCTGGAACAATGTAGCCCTTAAACACGTCGTCTCGCGGATATGATTTATAATTTCACCAACATTGAAACAAAGCAATTTCTAAACTTTTCCACAAACAAAACGACGCTTCTTCAGCCGAAAGTTGACAGAAAAAGAACACGTAGCAACTTTTTGCACGACAGGTGGCGAAAGAACGAATTAAAAACAACCACCTACTTATAACCGATTAAAAAGTACACGAAAATCAAAAATCACAGTTTAATTAAACCCATCTGGTATTTTTCCCGAACTACAAATAAAGGTTTTGGGTTGGAAAACCTCATCCGCACTAAATTTATATTAAAATTTTCACTTTAAGTACACAAGCACTTACCCAAAGAGGATTGCAAGATAACAATTTTCCAAGTTTTCTTCAGACGATGTCACTTCGCGGAAGTTAAGCGAACGAATGACGACGGCGAGTTCGAGTGGCTCAGTTCAAATTTAATTTTTTGTCGTTTCCGAAAATGTGGTCGCATTGATAAGTTTTTTCAGCATAATTATTTATAAAACAACGATGTCTCACTGTATAACCTTGAAAGAGGTATTAAAGAAATTAAAATAAAATTTCTGTAATTTTACACTTACGGGGTGCAGTAAAAAAGTAAGTTAATGTTTTTGTTTTTCCCGCTATCAAACTTGATTTAACTTTGACAAGCGGGACAAATAAAAAAGTTAAACTACTTTCTAGTTGAGGTAAGGTTAAAGTAGTATTTATACCTAATCTAGGGGGGTTCATGTTATGGAGAAATCCTTTAGCCCGAAGAGGTTAATGTCATTTCTCTTAAAAATCCTGGAAAACTGATTGATAGACGTAATATAAAGATGATGTCACTGGGACCGCTGCTCCTAGCTTCTCAAATGCCGCCAATGCTACGAATGAAATTGGTACTTACTTCAGATCAACCAGGACGTGATTCTGGTAAGCGAAACGGACCTCGCGACTCCGAAATAAAAAATTCCGTTTCTCCACGGACTGCACGAAATTGCGGCGCTTAGATCTCTGGAAAAAGTTGAAGCATTATCTGTCTGGAGGCGTAATATATGCCATACAGTGAAATCTCCATTCCCGAACAGACCAAGGACCATCGACACGGAAGTTTGGAAATGGTTGGAGATGGATGAGTCTCAATTTTAAATACTTCCCGGAAAATGTGAAGAAGAAGAAAGCACTCGGACACGACAGGGCACGAAACTACGCAAATGCCGTGTTGCAACTCGAGCATTTTCCATGTCGTTGGAAGGTGATCGGTATCATTATGCTGCCCAAACCTAGACAGAACCTGTGAAACCCGTAGTCATACAGACCTATCAGCTTGCCCTCCTCACTAGTAGTATCTTCAGGACTTTACATGACCATGGAATAAAATCAATCTATTTCTTTGGAGCAGTTTGGTTTGTCCAGGCAGGAAGACTCATTGAAAAGACAAGGAAACACGGTAGCCTTCTTCGATGTTGTCAAGGCGTTGATAAAATATGACACCCCCCGAAAATGCTAAAGGGCGTATCGACCCAGCATCAACTTGTCAGGTTGATTGCTTCCTTCTTAGAGGACCAAAACTTTGGGGTGAATCTGACGGACTTCGATAATGTGTGATTTATTTTAGCTTCCAAATTGTCTATCTTTTGCTGATACTATACGCAGATGGCAGCCCTTCATCAACTTATTCAGTTGAATCCAAAATTGCGTGCTTTAGACCACCCATGGTGCTCTTTAAGATATGGTGTCGTTTACCGCATTAAAGTAAATTGGATAAATTCAAGATTCCTTGAATAGCACTTCCAAGTACTTGGATATAACTTTGACCACAAGGCTAGCCAGGAGGACTTATGTTTCGTTTTAAACCAAAGGTTACAGAGATTTTAATTTGAATCAATAAAAATTGGCTTCTAACCACCCAGTAGTACAAAAGCTGGGCAAGTCCAATTCGACATTATCGAAGACGTAAGGACCCAAGGCTATCTTGCAGCTTCTACAATCACAAGACGACCATAAAATATGACTCCAGGGCCTGCGTTATAAGATGCTAAAGGGCGGTATCGACCCAGCATCAACTTGTCAGGTTGATTGCTTCCTTCTTAGAGGACCATAACTTTGGGGTGAATCTGACGGACTTCCGGTTAAGTGTGTGATTTATTTTAGCTTCCAAATTGTCTATCTTTTGCTGATACTATACGCAGATGGCACCGCGGCCTTCATCAACTTATTCAGTTGAATCCAAAATGTGGCGTGCTTTCAGACCACCCATGGTGCTTTCAAGATATGGTGTCGTTTACCGCATTAAAGTAAATTGGATAAATTCAAGATCCCTTGGAATAGCACTTCCAAGTACTTGGATATAACTTTGGACCACAAGGCTAGCCACGAGGACATTATGTTTCGTTTTAAACCAAAGGTTACAGGGAGATTTTAATTTGGAATCCAATAAAAAAATTCGGGCTTCCCTAACCACCCAGTAGTACAAAAGCTGGGCAAGTCCAATTCGACGATTATCGAAGACGTAAAGGACCCAAGGCTATCTTGCAGCTTCTACAATCACAAGACGACCATATTTTCTTTTACATGTTTTCTATTCAAACACCTCGGTGAATACCTAAACAACCGGAATATACTAATGCTGACATTGAGGGCCAAACTGGTCAGGTAGCTGTTGTTATGGTCCATGCATGCGTAAAGAACCAATATTACACACATGGGCAACCAACTAAAAGCAAAGCGAAACCATCTCGTAAGGTTGGGCGGCATGGCTTGATTGCTTGTTGCATCAAGAAATTTGTCAATGCTACATGGTTCTCCTTACGGGGGAGGGAATCATACCGTTTATAGGTTTTGCCAATTCAATTTGGGGCGTATTTTGGGATAAGGAATTTTGGGTTCAGGAGAGAAAAGGCCGCTTTGCCTTATCTATCCGCATACTTTTTGGCATTAGTCCTCACGTTTTGCCAATCATGCTTCTACTGTTAGACTCTCGAGTACTTATCCTCCTTCACCAGCTGTAGTTTCTTCCCACGCACAAGTTGCCCTTACATATCGCAGGTTTTGCAAACCTCCCAAACTTTTTGTTCACGAACGTTGCTTTGTCCAAGCTTCCATTGAACGCCATCAACAAGACGGCACTACAGTAAAGAAGACCAAACTCTTTCCTGTTGGCAGCTTCGAACAGTAGGTCTCTTCACAGTTGCACAATAGTGACATCATCTCTTATATTGTGTCTATCAATCTGCTTTTCCAGGATATTGAAGAAAAATTACATTAACCTCTTCCGGCTAAAGGATTTCTCCATAACATGAACCCTCCTGGATTAGATATAAATACTACTTTAACCTTACCTCAACAAGAAAGTAGCCTAACCTTTATATTTCCCGCTTGTCAAAGTTAAATCAAGCTTGAGAGCGGGAAAACCAAAAAATTAACTTACTTTTTTACTGCACCCCGTAAGTGTAAAATTACAGAAATTTGATTTTAATTTCTTTAATACCTCTTTCAAGGTTATACAGTGAGACATCGTTGCTTTATGAAATAATTATGCTAAAAACTTTTTGCAATTCTGTTTGAAATTTATCATTTTCCCTTACATAGCATTGAAACGGCATTTTTCTGGTAATTCTTCCGCGGGGCCCTTTTCCGCCTTCAGTTATTTTCTTTCAGCATAGTCCAGATTGTTGCAACTTTGTTTAAAATATTTCTAGGTAATAATCTCGTCGGGCCCGTTTTCTAAAAATTTCATCGCTTCAGTTATAAACTCGGTCTTTGTTGTAAAATTGCCTACTCATATCTTGCTTCCTGGCAAATTTAAAATAACTAGGCTTAGTTTAAAAGATTTGTTTTATTTGTTTAAAACGTCGGTATGACAAAGAACTTTAATAACCATTTTTTACCGAATTTCAGATTTGCAAAAATAGTGTTCTTACAGTTTAAAAGGTTTATTTGGTTGATTTTCTGACTCGCCCTTCCTCGCCTAACCTCGTGGAAAAGTAGCCTTTTAATTGTTAAAATAATAATAATGGACCCTTTCCGGAAAGCAAAAAATTTAAAATTTTAATCCCTCGCTCCCTTATTCGTTCGCAATTCCGGAAGTGACATTCTAAAAAACTTGGAAAAATTTTATTTGCAATCCCCTTTGGGTAATGCTTGTTACTTAAAGTGTTTTAATTTTTAGTGCTGATTTTTCCCCCCTTTTTTTGTAGCAAAAAACCAGATGGGAAAAACGGATTTTTACGTTACTTTTTTAAACGGTTATAAGTAGGTGGTTGTTTTAATGCGACCACATTTTCGGAAACGACAAAAATTAAATTTGAACTGAGCCGTTCTGAACCCGCCGACAGTCATTCGTTCGCTTAACTCCGCGAAGTGAATCGTCTGAAGAAACTTGGAAAATTTTACCTTGCAATCCTCTTTGGGTAAGTCATTGTGTACTTTAAAGTGAAAATTTTAATATAAATTTAGTGCGGATGAGGTTTTCCAACCCAAAACCTTTATTTGTAGTTGGGAAAAATACCAGATGGGTTTAATTAAACTGTGATTTTTGATTTTCGTGTACTTTTAATCGGTTATAAGTAGGTGGTTGTTTTAATTCGTTCTTTCGCCACCTGTCGTGCAAAAGTTGCTACGTGTTCTTTTTCTGTCAATTTCGGCTGAAGAAGCGTCGTTTTGTTTGGGAAAAGTATTACTCAGGAAAAGTTTAGAAATTGCTTTGTTTCAATGTTGGTGAAATTATAAATCATATCCGCGAGACGACGTGTTTAAGGGCTACATTGTTCCAGGTAATTTAAGTGGATTATTATCTGTAAAGTTAGTTGTTATTGGAAATTAAGTAGTTGCGTCAGTTGAAAACAATTGAAGCGCGCTCGGCTGTTTGTTGCGTCATCGTCGTAAAATGGAGTTGTTTAATTTTTTGCGTGCAGTTGGTGCAAAGGTTTAATTAAATTTTTGTATTGCAGATATTTGCTCACGATTTGGAAACCGGATGACAAAAACTACGTAGTTGCGGTGCATTCTTCGGTGATACCACTTGGAAAAGGGAAGGACGCGTTGATGGAAGCCAGCCATAAAAAAATTGGATTCCACCTGAGGGTTCCACTGCTAAATCGTAAGTCTTTGAATTTTTGTGTTTTTATGCTCAAGTCGTAATTAACAAAAAATATGCTTTGCGATATTTGATGAACATAAAGTAGGGTAGCGTCACACGGGCTGCAGGGCAGTACTCGCCTTCTTTGCCTCAAAGACTTGGACCACTTTTGTCACACCTTCTTGTCCAATTGACTAAAATATAATACTGACAGAAATTTACTAAATTAATAACAAATTTTCTAGCGTTACCTTACCGAACAGCCTAAAAATTGTTATTTGTTATATAGATTTGAATAAATTGCTTTTGCAAAATTTAGTTTTCCAAACAATAAAAAAATATGTAAATGGTTAAAAATTTAATCAATTATGCAAACCTTGAAGTACGGGTAAATTGTACAATGTAAATTTTTAATATTTTTGCAAAAGTATAAACAGCGCCTTTGGAGATTTTTTTAAACAAATCATTGTAAACCAAGACAAATTTTAGGTTATATCTGATACCATCGACGAATCGATTCACGATATGTTTACACGTTTACACTTTCACCCTCTCCTTCTTTTATTTGGGGAGGGGGATTTTGAAAAATTATGAGATATTACCAAAGCAAGTGTACTATTGTTTCTTTCTCTTTACTCGTACTTTTTATTATTTGAAAAACTAAATGGTCATCTCATATTATCTTGAACCTTAAGGGTTTTCTATACTCCACACTCGCAGGTTAACATTATATACCAAAGAAAACGACCCCTTCGTATTTTTTAAAAATAGTAAGAATAGCTTGCCTTTGGCGATTTAGGAGAAAAAACTTGCGATTCGTTGATGATGTAGTCAAATATTTAGTCTTTCAGGAACCTATGATTTTAACTCTGATATCAGAGTAAGTACTTGTCGTTTTAGTGCTTGCTAAATTGAAGATGTGAAAAACTATATTTTTGTTTATAATTACAAAACAACTAAATCTATCGAAAAATTACAAAAGATCTTTATTGTATACCGGGTGTTCATTTTAAAACTTCCTGCAATTAATATCTCAAAAACCAAAAGTCAGATGAAAAAATTTTTCGAACGAAAATTGTATGATAGCGAAGGAGACAGAATATAGCATAATTGTTTTATTAATTTATTGACCTTTTCAAGGTCATTTGAAGGTCAACTTTGATTTTTTAAATGGCACTTTAATTTTTTTTAGCAGATTCATATTTTGCATGAAAAAATAAACAACTTTTGTTAAAAAATTTTTTTTATCCCACATTAGTATTTTTGAGTAAAATGCGTTGAAACAAAATAAAAACATTATTATCAACTAACCATTGTTAATCAAAATTTAATATTTACATGTTTTAGAAGGCTATTTATTAGTATTAAACAGTAGAAAAATGTTTGTAAGCGAGTGTTTTCATAACAAGTTTTCAAAATGTTCCCCATTTACAGCTAAACAATGATACAGCCTTTGTTGAAACTCGTTTCTAACATTTTCAAAAGTTTCTTTCGTAATATTTTTGCAAGCCACTGTGATTCGAAATTTTAACTCTTCAATATTAGCTGGTATTGTATCATAAATTACAGATTTTAAATGTCCCCATAAAAGAAATCAAGAGGAGTTAAGTCAGGGGACCTAGCTGGCCATTCTATCGGTCCTCGTCTGCCGATCCACTGCCCTGAAATTTATCATCTAACCAGTTTCGAACAGGAATAGTATAGTGAGGAGGTGCGCCATCTTGTTGAAAATGCAAAACAGTTTCATCGAGCTCCAGGTGTCCTTCTTCGTCACTTTGACTTTCTAACGCATCAACTATTAAAGGATAGATTGATCTTCAAGCATTTCTAGATATTTTTGACCTGTTAAATTTCCATCAATAAATAATGGTCCAATAATTGTATCTACCAAGTATACCAGCCCACACGTTTACCTTCTGCGGCCACTGTGTATGTCCATCAGTAAACACATGAGGATTTTCATCACACCAATATCGACAGTTGTGTTTATTGACAAATCCATTTAAAAGGTTGACTCATCAGAAAACAAGTCGATTTCAATAAATGTGGATGTGTAGTTAATAATTGTTTAAGCAGATTTATTTTATAAAAAAAAACACTTTTGTTAAAAAAACTTGGATTTTTGATAAATGGTTGCAAAATTAAAACTTATTACAAAAATTTTAATCAAAATTTAATATTTACATGTTTTAGAAGGCTATTTATTAGTATTAAACAGTAGAAAAAATGTTTGTTAAGCGAGTGTTTTCATAACAAGTTTTCAAAATGTTCCCATTTACAGCTAAACAATGATACAGCCTTTGTTGAAACTCGTTTCTAACATTTTCAAAAGTTTCTTTCGTAATATTTTTGCAAGCCACTGTGATTCGAAATTTTAACTCTTCAATATTAGCTGGTATTGTATCATAAATTACAGATTTTAAATGTCCCCATAAAAGAAATCAAGAGGAGTTAAGTCAGGGGACCTAGCTGGCCATTCTATCGGTCCTCGTCTGCCGATCCACTGCCCTGAAATTTATCATCTAACCAGTTTCGAACAGGAATAGTATAGTGAGGAGGTGCGCCATCTTGTTGAAAAGCAAAACAGTTTCATCGAGCTCCAGGTGTCCTTCTTCGTCCTTTGACTTTCTAACGCATCAACTATTAAAGGATAGATTGATCTTCAAGCATTTCTAGATATTTTTGACCTGTTAAATTTCCATCAATAAATAATGGTCCAATAATTGTATTACCAAGTATACCAGACACGTTTACCTTCTGCGGCCACTGTGTATGTCCATCAGTAAACACATGAGGATTTTCATCACACCAATATCGACAGTTGTGTTTATTGACAAATCCATTTAAAAAGGTTGACTCATCAGAAAAACAAGTCGATTTCAATAAATGTGGATGTGTAGTTAATAATTGAAGCATTTCTTCACTAAACTCCACTCGTCTGTCTGGATCATCCTCGGTCAAAGTTTGATGAATCTGCATTTTATATGGGTGAAATTTATGCAATTTTAGCGCCTTATGAACAGTGCCCACTGATAGACCACTAATAGCAGAAACTTCACGCACCAAACTATTAGGATTTGAAGCATAATGGCCTATAACTTCAATTTGAGCTAAGTCATCCAATATTCTAGTAGAATTCTTGCGTGTTTTATTTTGACGGATCCTGTTTCGAAATTTTGAAACAAGGTCTATAACATACCTATGAGAGACATTTCTACCAGGTTGTCTCGCGTTATAAGATTCTGCAGTTCTTGCAGCATTTTCATTTTGAGCTCCGTACAAGAAAATTAATTCGATTCTTTCTTCTACAGTATAAACCATTTTAATGATCAAATTGCGAACTTTTATCAGATCTAAAGCGAACGGAAAATAAAACTCACTGAAAATCACAAAACTAACAATAGTTGAAGAAACTAATGTCAATTTATTTGTTTTGACAGTGTTTTGTTTTCATTGTCCTAAAATTATTCAAGTTGAATAATAACAAAAGCAATAACAGCCTTCTAATTTAAAAAATAAATTTCGATATAATCAGCTGCAGTTTATTAAAATGTTTTATTTTGTTTCAACGCATCTTACTCGAAAATCCTAATGTGGGATAAAAAATTTTCCAACAAAAGTTGTTTATTTTTATGCAAAATATGAATCTGCTAAAAAATTAAGGTGCCATTTAAAAACCAAAGTTGACCTTCAAATGACCTTGAAAAGTCAATAAATTAAGAAAACAATTATGCCATATTCTGTCCCTTCGCTATCATACAACTTTGTTCGAAACATTTTTTTATCTGACTTTTGGTTTTTGAGATATTAATTGCTGGAAGTTTTAAAATGAACACCCGGTATAAATAAATTATCTTTAAATTCTAATCTTTTGTTTTTTAGTATGATAAAAATGTTCTGACTTATGATTTTTTAAGGATTGGTATTTTTCAAAATTTTTCTGGCAGAGGGTAAAATAAAACAGACCATTACAGGAACTTACAATAAATTTCTTTCAACTTTGTATTCAATATTTTTGTAATATATTCTGCTTTCGAGAAAATCTCAAAATGTGCGTAGAAATTTGATTTTGGAAATTTTATGACACAAAAATCAATTTATGACTTCGTTATCTACAAGAAGAATCTCTTGTAATTTTTCGAAAAAGTAGTCACATTTAAAGTTTTGAATAGTTGCAATCAGCGCCCTCTAATTAATTTATTGAAAATAAATCGTTGTAATTATCGAATTATAATCGAATTAAATTTTAATCAGACTAAAACTTTCTTCCAAATACACTTACGATAGTTGGAAAAGGGTTGCAGGAGATATAGCAATTTAAATATTAGTACATACTAATTCAGTAACTCACCCCGCTATTATTAAGGGGTAGGATAAAAATCTAGAATCAAGATGATTTGTTTTTAGTATGATAAAAATGTTCTGACTTATGATTTTTAAGGATTGGTATTTTCAAAATTTTTCTGGCAGAGGGTAAAATAAAACAGACCATTACAGGAACTTACAATAAATTTCTTTCAACTTTGTATTCAATATTTTTTGTAATATATTCTGCTTTCGAGAAAATCTCAAAAATGTGCGTAGAAATTTGATTTTGGAAATTTTTATGACACAAAAAAATCGAATTTATGACTTCGTTATCTACAAGAAGAATCTCTTGTAATTTTTCGAAAAAAGTAGTCACATTTAAAGTTTTGAATAGTTGCAATCAGCGCCCTCTAATTAATTTATTGAAAATAAATCGTTGTAATTATCGAATTATAATCGAATTAAATTTTTAATCAGACTAAAACTTTCTTCCAAATACACTTACGATAGTTGGAAAAGGGTTGCAGGAGATATAGCAATTTAAATATTAGTACATACTAATTCAGTAACTCACCCCGCTATTATTAAGGGGGGTAGGATAAAAAATCTAGAATCAAGATGATACAAATTTTACTCGTGTCTTTCCAGTGGCGCTCTCAAATTTATATATTGGCAATTTCGGTCGAAAATTTAAATTTTTAATTTATTTTATGTATTAGTCCCCTATCGGCCGTTCTAGAAACTTGAAGCATATTTCTTATGGTCATTTTTTTTAAACTGTCGGATAATCGGATCGTGATATACTACGATCAACTTTCATTATTAGTTGGCCACCCGGTAATATTTATACCGACAATTCAGATGTGGTAAAATGTTGGTACCTGAGAATCCAATGATAGTTTACAGGACCGTAGCCAAGATTTCTTTTCAAAGGGGGCACTTGTAAAAGCTTTTTTAAAATTAAAATTTTTGGGGGGTTCCCCTTTTTATTTACAAATTTTTTTGAGAGTTATTTATTTACATATATTTTATACTACTGTATTAAATTTTTTTTATAAAATTAGTTCATTACTTATTTATTATTTAATGTATTTGCGTGATACTTTGCCTTACAATTTATGCTTTTTTCTTAACAGCTATTATTTTTATTGCGTTTTTTTGTTATCAATTCCATCGTTTTCAGTTAAAAAGAGATAAGTAGGGTTGACCTATATTGTAAGCTGACAAGGTAAATAATAATAAATTACAGCAGTCAAATTTGAAAGAAAAGTATTTTTCAAACTTTTAACTATATTTTATTTTCGAACCTAATTTTTTAATTACAATTTTTTTTTAACTTTTTAACATTTGGGGGGCGCCACTTGGTTACAGGCTGATTGTTTGTTTGAGAATCTTCGGCAAAAGTGTAGTTAAGAATTAAATCGAAAGTGATTCGATTCCGGTCTTGGACTCTATCAATGATAGGAACTTCTTCCACTGTGCATATCTACATCTGCACTGACGTCTATCACCGCCATAAACAGATGTACACATTTAATTTCAGTACGCTCACACGAAGCGCATAGGAAGAGCACAATCAACTGCCAATACGAAGGTTTCAAATTTGAGTTCGGGGAGAGTTTAACTTTCTTATGATCGTCTTCGTGCTTTGGTCGATCTCACCCAAACTTGCGCCATCTAGCATCTTCCATATTAAACCTGTACCAAAAAATCTGATGCGAATAATAGTTAGAATCTAGAATTTTTATTGAGAATTATGACTATGACTTATATGCTTGTCTTAGGCTTGTTCCATCTTTCATAACTTCAAAACGAACCGATATAATATAAAATTTAAACAATTCGATTACAAAATATTTGAATCATAATAATAAAAGCAATATTTTTTTCTTTTCAGACAAGTTCAATTGATATCCGCGTACGCGAAAATCGGTTTCGCGAACGGGAGTGTGACGTGTCGAGTACGAATCATTGTGAGGGGCTTGATGGAAGCTCCATTAAAAATCGAGAATCAATTTCGTTTTAATACTTAGTGCTAAGTAGTGCTTCCAAGTGTTTGTCAAAGAAATTTTTATTCGCAACCGTTAAAATCATACACTGTGCGGGTTAGTTAGTTAGTTACATTTATGGAAAGACGTCACGAAGATGCCATCATGGTTAAGAGGAATAAAGCGAAAGGACATCAGTGATAAAGGTAATTTAATGAAACCTTGTCACTGCAATAAAAATTAACAAAATCATTTCTTTATTATTGCAGGTAGGGTCCACTTCGTGGGTTTAGCAGCAATTCAGGTTAGTGTAAATTTCTCTCTAGTGATGTAGTCAGTGAATCGTTTGATACTGTGAAACAATGCATTTTATTTTAAATGCAATAATTATTATGATAGGGTAAGTAAAAATTTTTTACGGGCCGAAGAGCCATGTAATGGAATTATTTTATCTTTTGTGCTAACTGCGATTCGGTATTTTATTTTTCATCGCAGAACTTGGAAAATTTCCTTTGTTGATTTGGTGAACTTTTCTAATAGAAGAGGTTGATGAATGTGGATTTTCTGCAGCGTATGCGGTGTGACAGCGGAAATAATCCGAAAGCAGTTGCGGGTGCCGCACGAGGATCTCAAAATGGCCACTTGAGCCCGGTTCGTCGGGCCAACGCCAGTCTTCTAAAACAAAACAAAAATTTTTAGAACGAAGAAAAAAATAAAACAAGTAAACAAAGCTAAAGTATTTGGCGTAAAGTGATAAAGCAAAGAGTAAAAAGACTTCGCAATGAAATAGAAGACTAATAGAATATGAGATGTAAATGTTAAATCCTGATTTATTTATTTATTACTTACATTCATTATGTAGTTAGTTAAATTTGTGTTATTACTATCTTAAATACGTCAAATTTTTAGCCGCCATATTGTATTTTTTTCCACACAGTGTTTTGAAAAAAACCTCGAAATTATTTAAAGTAATTGTCCAAAGGTACGTGTAAGCTTCCACTACAAGCTAATAATCATAATCAGTTAAATTTAGATCAGCCGGAACCGTTAAGAGCGAGATTTCAGAAGATGTAAAAATCTCGTCCACAGATGTCGCGACAATAGAGCACTACAGAGAAATTAAATATTGTTGATATAATCTTGAAATTGTAGAATTAAACTTTATGTTTAGAAAATTATGAAATGGTATAGTTTTCTCAAACTCTCGTAATTACTTTTTATTAGAAATTTTTAGAAATCTTCATCATTGAAATTTTAGACAACCTCATTTTGTAAATAGATTATTGCTTATAAGCTTATAAAAACAGGGTGTCTCTTGTCACTATGGTAAACTTTTGAGGTGGTGATGGAAAATATTTTTCTAAGAAATATTTTTAAATAAAATTTTTGTCCTAGTTCAAACCCTTGAGGGATACCCCTCTTAAAAGCAATTTCTTGAATTTCTGCCTTCGAACGGCTATAGCACGGTAATTATTGATTTTATGGAATTAATAGATTATATTTTTTTAAAGATCATTTATTTATCTACAAACTAGTTAATAACCTTTTATCCACTAAAATCAACGAATTCCAAATTATGAATTAAATTAAGAGAAAAAGTGTTAAAAAATTGCAAGTTTTATTTTTCGCTTTTCTTGGGAATCCTGTAACTTTTAAACCAAACTACTTACAAAGGGGCAAAGTGTCGATTAAAGAAATTTTTAATCACATAAAAAGTGGAGTCAACATGAAAAAACGCGGGTCAACATGACGTTTTTAAAATTTTAAAAACCAAAATGAGAAGTGTTAGCGCAAGCGCACTAAGTCCGGCCTAATTTGATATTTACCGTAATCTTCCATTTTTGGGTGCATGTCGAAGTATATACAGGGAAGGTGACCCAATTTTTCATATTCGCCATTTTTTTCTAAATTCATTTTCCAAAAATCATTAAAATTTAATATGTAACTTTTTTTTAATTAGGCATTTTCATAATTCATAATTTATAATTCACCTCTACTATGTTTTTGTCTTTTTGTTGCATTTCTAAAAATTTCCAAAATTATTTAAAAAGAAATTTTTTAATTAATTTTTCTAATTTCTCCAAATTCAAATTTTGGCGCTGCTATCTATTTTTTAATATTTTTTCCATTATTGTTTTATAATATTATTATTTTTCAAGTTGTCTCATATTTACATTTGGAACGATCACTTCACTGCACAATTATTTATTCACGCTAAGTGGTATAAATGTCAATCAGACAAACCTGATTTTTATTATTTTCACTTTTGTTAGAATTCAGACTATACTCCATTCGTTTTATAAATGAAAGAGATTCATTTTAAGAATAAACCGTCAGCTTAGAAAAATGTGTGAAAACACAAAAGTAGCTACCAACATAACCTGTAGTTGTATATGTCAACTTCACCTACCAATCGAAAAGCCAGTGGCGTAACTAACACAAATATACCCAATGGCGTCTCTACTAATGAGAGATCAGCAAAACACAAAAATGTGGCTTTATTCTTTGAATTCAACCCCCGATACCTTGCATTGACTTCAAAATAAATGCACAAGAAAATAAAACGCAAGTCTGTGTGGTTTTAATATCATTAAAATATTCAAATCTCTCGAAATCTGAAGCAACTGTTAATTGAGCAATAAACAACAATCTTTATATTCGAGATTAGTTAATAACCAATGAAATGTGATTTATAAATTATGGTGTAAAACCAAACCTACTACAGTGATATAGAAGTATCCATTAAAATTGAAAAATATTGAAACTTGGAAGCTAAACCGAAGCAATTAACTTAATCTCGATTTTATAGTCGATCATGAATTGGAATAAATTCTACTCCAGGCAACCAAGTCTAGAGGACTCGACAATAATATACAGTTATGCACTCGAGGTATCACATTTAAACATTGAACGAAGTTGTAACATGAACACCCGCATTTTGAAATTCCCGACATAACCTTCGAATCCAAACGTAGATAAATCTGGCCTAGATCGGGATCGTCAACAGAACCCTCTGATATTGTGTAAATCGTAACCCAACTTTTTTAAACAGACGGAAAACAAACAGTAGTTGAACCAGAAACGTAAACCAGCGGCCACCTTAATACCCAAAATTTACTCAGTGGCGTCTCTAGTAAACTAAACAGATAAGCAAAATACTTAAAATAAACGAAGATGGTTTTATGCTTGAATTAACCTTTCGAAACCTAAATTGAACACAAAATAACCCCACCAGAAAATAAAACACAAGAATTGTAGGTTTTGAATATTTTATAAAATATCAACCTCACGAAAAACCGAACAAACTGCTTTTAGACTTTCATATGTCACTTACGAATTTTTCACAGAAAACTACATTCTTTCTCTTCATTATACGGTAAAATTTTCAACTTTATCCATTTGGTGGAACATGGTCAAAAAAATAAAATCGATTTTTTTCATATTTTCTTCGAATATTATTCACTTGATTTACTTGTAAAATACTACTTTTTTTATTCAAGATATAGAATATCCTCCAGGATACTCCATCGTTTTCAATAAAACTAAAATGGTACCTTAAAGCTTTTACTTAATATTTCAATATTCTACGTCCGGTTGTCTAGGCACTGGAGGGTGTTCCACACCCCCAGATCTCCCGGTTTATGCAGTGCAGTTTTATCAGAAGCGAATTTAAGATTTCAACATGTCTGAAGTTTTTCAAAATTAGCAACAAGCAGATATGCTGAAATCTGCAATTCCTTTTTAATAAAAACGAACTGTCTAAACCGGGGGGTCTGGGGTTGTGGAACACCCTTCAGTGCCTTAGCAGCAGTAATACCCCCAGGATATCTCAATATTCCCAAGAAAAGTAAAACGGTATCACAAAGCTTTTACTTACTTTTTATACATTTAATTTTCTGTTTTCCATTGCCGAGGCACTGGAGGGTATTTCACCCCCTTCCCAAACTCCCTATTGGCAGTGTCGTTTTATCAGAAGTGAATTGAAAATTTCGAAGTAATATTTGAAGCATTTCAATATTATCAACGGCCAAGCAGATATGCTGAATGAATTTACCCATTTCTTATAAATATAAGCTGGGATAATTACTATAAATCAGAATATCGATCCTGAGGGGGAATACCCCCTAGAATTTATCATCGTTTCCATTAAAACTAAAACGGTAACTTAACGTTTTTACTTCATTTTTGAATAGTTTATATTTATCACAACTAAATTAAAAACTACAGGATAATTTTGCTTAGCCGTTGCTATGGTGAAGTGATGTCTACCTGCAGTCCAAAATTTATGCACTGGAGGATGTTCCACACCCCACAGACCGCCCGGTTTGGGTAATTTGTTTAAATCAGAAATCTAAAATTTTCAAAAAATAGTAACTACTACGCAGATGTCCTGAAGACCTTAATTAATTTTTAACTATATAATTAAATAATTTATGACTATAAATTGTATAGACCGGGGAGGCTGGGCAGTATGGAATACCCCTCAGGAGTACTGGAACATTCTCAAGAGAACTAAAATGGTAAATTAAACTTTTTATTTAATTTTTAAAAATTTAAATTTCTACGTCCCCCTGTCGAGGCACTGGAGGGTGTTCCACACCCCCCAGACCCCCCGGTTCGGATAGTTTATTTAAGGTAGGGAATACCCTCCAATGTGCTAGCATTGGGAGGCAGAACATTAAATGTTTCAAAATTAAGTAAAAGTTGTAAGTTACCGTTTTAGCTTTCTTGGGAACGAAGGATTAACCTGGGGTACTTCAAAACTTCCAGACCCAATGAACTGGTTAAACCGGGGGGTCTGGGGGGTTTGGAACACCCTCCAGTGCCTCGGTATAAAATGGCAAAATATTAAATTTTTAAAAATTAAGTGAAAACTTTAACTTAAGATTTCTTGGAAATGATGTAATATTCTGGGGGACACTCTATACCCCCCCTCCAGACTCCCCTGTTTATTCGTTTATATTTACATACACATGCATACAATCGGTTTTAAACGTTTTGCGACGTTGTCCGAAGTCTTTTAGCCGTTCCCTCAAGAGGGCACTCTAGCTATTAATACCTTCAAGTTGTTGCAAGCACCTTGTGAGAGGACCAATTTTGAAAAACTTCAGATATTATGTTGAAATCTTTTATTCACATGTAATAAAAATATGTAAACTGCTTAAATTTGAGGGGGGGTCCAGGGGGTGTAGAAAACCATGCATAAAGTGCCTCAGTGATAAGAAAATATACTAAAATCTTCAATTTACTGCTAATAAAAATTAATTGCATAGGCCCAGTGGGGGGGGGGGTGCTTACGTAGTTAACATAGTTTGAACTAATTTTGAAATACTCCCGAGCTGTTAATTCTATTTTCTTTAACCACGCAAAATAGATCGTCCTTGTTGCTGTTTGTGGTGTAACAGGTGGAACAGGAGAATCGAGGCTTTGCAAGGGTATAGTAAGGATAACTTAAAAAATAATATCATTAGTGCGAAATCTTCGGTCGGGTGTCCTCAAGATTACTCAAAATCCCGTCAAAAGTCTACGCACCAGTGGCGCCCAAAAATAAAACAAAAAATATTGCGACAATCTCACTAAAAGCAAAGAAAACCTCAAAGTAACTCACGCCCATACCATTGAGCTGCTGGCAAAATTTTATATGTTACTATCAGCGTGCGGTGTACTTACGGCGCGTTTGTAACGTAATAAGTGACAGATTTGAAACTTGTAATAGTATATTACATAGCGAGGCGGAAAGCAAGTCATTACTAACTGAGGTCTGTTCTGCTGACCGACGGCGAAGCCGGAGGTCAGCAATTGGCCGAAGTTAGTAATGACGCTTTACGCCGAAGCATGTATACTATTTTATTCGCAATCGCGAAGTTGGGGTTGGTTTAATGGAAATAATGCGTTTTCAAATTTATATTAAGTTATGTCATATTTGACATTTGTATCAGCGCCTCTACTTTTAATAGCTCATATCACGTTAGTGATAATTATTTTTTTAGTAGGCGTCAAAGCAAAAAATTTCCGTGCGTTTTTTGACAATAATTAGTATTATTATTTTGTCGCTTTGTGATTATGAGTGAATTATCTTGTACTCCACCAGAGCTTCGAGAAGTTGCAGAAAATGCAGTAGGTGATTTGTTACCCAACAAAAGTAAGGCAAGGTATGAAAAAGCCTACAAAGCTTACATGGATTGGCGTTGCAATAAACAAGCACGGAATAATTCAGAAAGTGTGGTGCTTGCTTATTTTAGTGAATTGTCGAAAGACAAAAACCTTCTACGTTAACTCTACCGGCAACTTATTCAATGCTACGAACAACATTCAATATTAAAGATAATACAGATATTTCAAAATTTGCGAAATTGAGAGCTTTTTTGAAGAAGCAAAATGTTGGGTTCAAGCCAAAAAAATCAGGTGTTTTACATAAAACTGAAATTGATAGATTTTTAAGTGATGCGCCTATAGAATTTCTTCTACAAAAGGTAAAATTATAAATTTTGTACTCACATACAATGAACATAATTGTTTAAACTTTCTAGGTTGCTTTAATAATCGGCGTTAGCGGTGCATGCCGAAGTGATGAGCTGTATAAAATGAAAATAGAAGATGTAAACTTTTTAGAAAATAAAATAAGTATCCACATTCGTGATACAAAAAACCCATCATTCTCGATCATTCTTAATAACGCGCCCGGAATGGATTGTAATTGTTAAAGAATACGTAAATCTTCGGAAGGATATTGAAAATGATAGGTTTTTACAGTACAGGTTTGGAAAAGTAACAAACCAACCATATGGGCACAATTCGATTGCGCAATTCCTAAAAATTGCAGAATTCTTAAAATTAAAAAATGTCGAAACATACACTGGACATTGTTTTAGACGAACATCGGCTACTCTATTAGCCAATACTGGAGCAAATACATTGGAATTAAAAAGATTAGGTGGTTGGAAATCCAGCAGCGTCGCAGAAGGTTATGTGGATAGTTCAATAGATGGCCAAATTAAAATATCGGAGATGTTATCTAGAAATACAAACATAGATGGTGAAGGAACATTTGCAGCTTCCTGTTCTACTTCAATGCCTTCATGTTCAACTGCTACAGCTCCATGCTCGACATCGCAGCATTCTACAACTTCGACACATCAAATAAATTTT
Organism: Lycocerus yunnanus; assembly: GCA_036346125.1. Classification (NCBI taxonomy): domain Eukaryota; kingdom Metazoa; phylum Arthropoda; class Insecta; order Coleoptera; family Cantharidae; genus Lycocerus; species Lycocerus yunnanus. The sequence goes on from JARFIX010000265.1 coordinate 157,379, forward strand.
ACTGAAGAAATTAAAAGAGCATTAACGCTCACGATAAATAATCATTCAAATTCTAATGTCACAATAAATGTCAATATCAATAATTTACAGAACAAAACAGAGCCTTCTAATTGTTCAGAAAACTTGTAAACATTAGTTACTCTTAAGTAATCTTCTTATATTTTCAATAATTTTCAAAAATTGCATAATATTCCATAATAAAATTATTTAAACTTTCTAGGTTGGTTTTTATGATAAACTAGGCTAATCTAGGTTGCACTTCTGGTGTCATGTAGCAAATAAAGTGTGACGGTGTAGCCAATCGTCAGAAGACTTCTACGGTTCCAAACTGCGAACCCTGACTGTAACAAATAAATTTTAACAAGAAAATGAGGAAGTATTATAAGACTTACCATAAATAAGTATTCAAATGTCACAATATGTACTTATACATCAATAATTTGAACGATAAAATGCCAGGAATTGTTAACAAAACTTTTCGATGTCGAAGCTTAAACTTATCGGAGATCATCCAAATATTTTTTAAACTAGCAACAAATAAATCTTAGCGAAAATTTAAAAAAGGGCTATCACTTGCAATAAGCAATTATTCTAATTAAAATGTTTTATAATTTGCACGCCCAATTATGATTTCTAATTATTGTTATAACCTAACTATATTTGACATTTGCATCAGCGCTTGTATTTACGTTAAAACCACGCCCATTTGTTCATTACTGACCGGGCACGTGGTATAACGAGTGAATAATTTCCATTACACACCGGTTGATATTAGTAGTTAACAATTTGTCACTTTCCAACTTTTTAAAAGTCGGGAAACGAGCAATTACCGACCGATTGCGAATAAAAGTAATTTCTAGCTCATCGCTTTGCTCACCGTTTGGTGAAATAGCTATCATAAACTGTCACCCGCAGTGGTTAACGTCTGTTGTAGGAATGGTTGTTCACTTGCTAGTCCACTCCATTGTAGCCATAGAATTAGAAAGGAGCAGTTGTAAAATATTAAACTAATTCTTGTTGAAATTATTTTTATTTATTTTCTGTAAACCGATTGTTACCAAAATTAATTTTATTTTCTGTAAAGCTGTTGATGAATCCTATTCCTTAAGTTACACTTTTGGTAGTTCATTAACGGCTTTGGTGCCCACAAATAAAATTAACATCTTCGCACCAAAGCCGATAAATCCCTGTTCAAAGAAGCCAGTCATCGGCTAGTACAGCAGTGTATCCCATTTGATCATAAATTGCAATATAAAATGCTCTGATTTTCCAGGTTTTCTATGTTTAAAACTAGTAATTTTCAGTGACATTTGAAAATTTACATCCTAACGTAATACTAAACAAACACAGCTTAATACAAATTTAAAAAACATTATTTATTTATTTTAACAAATTAAAATCGAAATTCTCACAATTTTTTTAAAACTAAATTTATTTCATTGATTTAACATTTCAATGAATTTTCTTAGCCTAAGGTGTTGTTGATTTTCTAACTTTTCCATGGCAAAATTTCCAGAATTTTTCCAGGTATTCCGGTGGAATACCATAACATATTTAAGGATGCCTAAAGAAAAAGTTGAATGGGGCTCAAGTTCTCAGTTCACTTTACTGACGCGGGAAATTCAAAGTTAACGTTAATTTTTTGATACAACGGTTTTTAGCTGATATGAGTTTTTAAACTTTCTTTGTGTACAAATTTGCAATCACAAATTACACAAACAAACGAAGTCTTACCAGTGTGAAAGAATTTTTATTGGGTGTGGGTGTGTAAATGCTGTTTTAAATTGGATCTATCTGAAGTTTTATAATCACAAATTTTACAAGCAAACGGTTTTTCAACGGTATGAGTTCTTAAAAGCTCTTTTAAACGTCTTTTTTGTGAACATGTGTAGTCACAAATTTCACAAACAAACGCTTTCTCTCCAGTATGAGTTTTTAAATGCACTTTTAAATTCGATTTTTGTGAACATTTGTAGTCACAAATTTCACAATGAAATGGTTTCTCTCAAGGGTGAGTTTTTAAATGCTCCTTTAAACTCGATTTCCGTGAACATTTGTAGTCACAAATTTCACAATGAAATGATTTCTCACCAGTGTGAATTTTTAAATGCACTTTTAAATTCGATTTTTGTGAACATTTGTAGTCACAAATTTTACAATGAAATGGTTTCTCACCAGTGTGAATTCTTAAATGGTTAATTAAATGATGTTTGTGTGAGCATTTGTAGTCACAAATTTCACAATGAAATGTCTCACCAGTGTGAATTCTTAAATGGTTAGTTAAATGGTGTTTTTGTGAGCATTTGTAGTCACAAATTTTACACAGAAATGGTTTCTCACCAGTGTGAATTCTTAAATGGTTAATTAAATTATGTTTTTGTGAACATTTGTAGTCACAAATTTCACAAACAAACGGTTTCTTACCAACGTGAGTTACTATACGCCTTGTTGAACTAACTTTATTTGCAGTAATATACCCACGAACTGCACATTCAGACTTCCTAGGATTGTTGAATTTTCTTGCAGGACTCTTCCGTGTTAATTGTTCATTATCGCTTTCCTCTTTAATATCAATCGAATGATGCAAATCTTCTAAATTGAATATTTCGTCTTCCGGAAGTTCTGTCTTAATTTCATATTTGCTGCTTGCATTACTTGAAGTGGCCGAAACTTGATCCATGTTAGCCATATTTTGTAATTCCATATCTGTAAGAGGTCGCATCAGGAGAATGTATTGGTGCATTACGAGAAATTTATAATTACTAACCTTACTAGCACATTTCCACGTGGAAGACCGATATTAAAAATTATAAACTTTAAGGAGTGTAGATAATGCAAAGATGTTTAATTTGATCAATTTGAGTGAACTTGGGTGAAGAAAACAGTATTGCGGCACTACAATCTAATTTAGATATGGTGTCAATCGTTCATTTTGTTTTTTAGAAATAACTGATGCGTCATATATTTTTTGTGGCGCCATCTTCCAATAATTCCAACAAGCAATTTCGAAACAAACTTTTTTTTTAAGGATCCATACACCAGCCAACAAATTGCGCAACGGAAGCTGTTGTGCAACAGTTGTATAGTGTATGGTGTTGTGCAACGTGTTGTGCAACGCGCGTTGATCAACTAGTTGTAGAAATTCAAACAAGTTTGAAATTAGTTGCACAACGAGTTGCGTTGCGCAATTATTGTATAGTGTATGGGCTTTGTACGACAAATTGCCCAATAACTGCAGTGTCTCTTCACGCGTGTAAACAGAGGTAGTGTTTGCAATGGACAATTTTATTAATAATAAAGAATTTTTAAGCGAATTTGTTGACTTCTGCCGGTAGCTACCCGAGGTATGGAAAGTCAAGAGTGAAAATCGGATGTGGCCATGCCCATGGCTTTCTCATACTTTTATCAAATATTAAAAAAATAATTTTTAATAATACAAAAAAAAAATATTTTCCGTTAACCAATGTAACCAAAAATCTACCAGCTCTAAGTCTAAATATAAAGATACAAAATACCAACCTTAGTTTTGAAATTCTCATTAGTTTTTAAAATGTTTAATAAAAACTAATATTAAATAAAAAGATTTAAAATAAAAATTGCTTCCATGAACCAATTTTATAGAAAATTTAATCAGCTCGAATTCCTGCCATAAACATAACAAATCTCAACTTTAGTTTTGAAAATCCTGTTAGTTTTTAAAATATTAAATAAAGACTAATATTAAATAATAAAATTTAAAATAATAAAAAACAATAGTTTTTATAAACGAATTTTAACTAAAATTTAATCAGTTCTAAATATCAATTAAAATATACAAAAACCTAAATTTGGTTTTGAAATTACTATTACTTTTCGAAATATTTATTAAAAACTAATATTTATACATATAAAAATTGATGTATGTGGGTTTGTATGTGTGTATATTTATATGTTCCTTATAGACTCCTAGACCGTTCGACCAATCCCAACCAAATTTTGCACAGTTACTCTCTAGGACCCTAAAGAGGTTTTCCGCTAAAAACCGGCACCGAAAAGCTTAATTTAAAAAAAAAGTGAAAAATTGCGGACGCGCATGATAGGAACGAGATTCTCATCGCGATAGAAAATAAGATTGTAGCGCCATGTGGTACAATTCGTAACTACTCCGAATGATATGGCGTTATTTGTTTACAGTGTTTCAATGCGAATGTCTGTGTGTTTTGATTTAGTTTTTGTAATTTAGTGGAAGTAATTGCGTTTTAGTTTTTATATTAAAATAATTGTTGTACTTATCTGTGTATGAAAACATTATTGTATTCATGAGTTATTATTTATGTACACACCAAAATTACAATTTATGTGACTTACGTTTTCACATGGTTGATCTTTGATTTCCTGATTTGATGAATTAAAGATATCAACACTTTATCGGTGTTTTCCCCCCCCGTCCTAAACAAAATTTAAGTAACTAATTTTAATAACTAAAATCAGAAAACATAGCGGGGAGTACAAAACAGTCCTCAACCACATTTAAATTGGAATATATTTATTTGCAAATTTATACCCTTCGGTAATAAAAATAAACTTTTTAAAACGCCATAAAATGGAACGTACTGGGGAGTCACAAGACAACTAAAATATAAATTCTATATAATTTGTAAACAATTGAATATCCTCCTTTCTAATTTTGAAGTACTAAAACAAAAGCGTCTAAAATACTCCCCAGTTCCTAAGAAAACTAAATCATAAAGCTTCTACATAATTTATTGTTCTTATTTAGGACATTATTCCTTATTTAGACATTTAGGATATTCCAATATTAGGCACTGGAGGGTGTTCCACACCCCCCAGACCCCCCGGTTTAGGCAAATTATTTTTATCAGAGATAAATTAAAGAGTGTTCTAATAAAATAACTAATTTCAATAGCCAAAATCAGAGACATGGTGTTAAATACCAGGACGGGGGGTAAATTATAAATAACCCCCAGCCACACTTGAATTTTTTTAGATATATTTTCACGCAACTATGACCTTCAATAGCAAGTGAATTAGAGATAAACTTTTTAAAACCATATAAAATTCAAGATAGTAACTGGTGGAAGGCATAAAATACCACTCAAGAAAATTACAGCGGGAGCCTTTAGTGCTCCCTCAAACCCCCCGGTCTGTACAGTTAACTCTTCATCAGAAGTTAAAAAAAAATTCCAGAACAATAGGAATGAAAATGATTTATTATTAAAGTGACTAATTTGAATAGTTCAAATCGGAAAACATAGCTTTACAAACCGGGGGGTCTGGGGGGTGTGGAGCACTCCCAGGTACAATTAAATTGTAATCGATACATTTGCGAATTTATTACCTGTAGCATTAAAAGATTAATAGAGAAACTTTTTAAACGTCATAAAATGTTAGATAAGACCACAGGTTTGGTGGGGTGGAGAGGGGAGCATAAAACACGGCCCCCCCAAGACAACTAAAATACTGATTATACAGAACTACACATGTGCTAACGACTTGTTAACAGCACACAAAATTTTCAACCTTGAAAATTTTTAACTGTCGTACTCAATTTCAATAAAAAAAAATCTGCAGTAGCTTTGAAATTAGGCACGAACTAAATCACGCGGCGTCACAGTGACTTCAATATCCCTATTTTCAAAAATACTAAAATTACTCAGGAATATGTTAACTAAAATCTGAGAAGTCAAACTCAAAAATACGTCCGCCTCGCGTGAAAATCAAAACTGGACTCCCTTCACCCTATCTTCGCGTTCGCGCGCCGACTTCGCAAGTGATAGTCTGCCTCACGTGGTTAACCGTACAGAACCGGCATTAAATAAAATGGTCTTGCAAAACAAATGCAATATTTCCATAACAATTTGACCACTATGAGATACAATCATTAAATAATAAAAAATCTTTTTTGAAAAACTTCGCTGGATTTTAAAACAAAAATAAAATTAAAGATAAAATTGAAGAAACCAGGAGTTTGGAGGGGGGGGGGTAGTATGAAAACTAAGATAAAGATTCCGCACAATTTTTAGACAATTTAATATACCGTTAACAATTTATTTGCACTAACTAAATTCAAGGTTACAGTATAGTTTTGCATGGCAGTTGCTGTGGTGACGTGATATCAGCCTGCATTCCAATATTTTAGAACTGGAGGGTGTTCCTCACCCCCCCGGTTTGGACAAATTATTTTAAAGATTAAAGATAATGGAGATAATGGGAAATTTGTTTAATACTGAGTCACCATACCAACGTGCCACCACGCCAGACCATTGTCACTACAAGTTTTAACAAGTCAATGACCTTCCAAAATTATTACCATTAGAGTACGTCAAAACCTACATTGTAAAGTCGGATTCAAATAGAAGGCTGGGATCACCAATGTCAGGGTTAGTTCTGTAACACTGTTTCATCTGTATTATCAGTGCTCCGCGGTGAAAGTTTTCACCATTTTCATGTAGTCAAGTGTTATCATGTTATGCACGCCGCCATTTTTTTAATAAAAACAAATTTATTTGTGACCACAAATGCCATCTGCGTTTGATGGAAGAAACTTTGCCGTCAAGAAATCTGTTATAAAGCTAAATTAACATTTACATTGTACATTAAGGGCTTACACGCACTAGGCGGCTAGCCGCAACTGATGAGATTAATGTAAAATAAATTGCGGGCAACCGCAATTTTGTGCGTTTACAAATTTTTATGTGTGCGGTTGCGGCTAACCGCCTAGTGCGTATACACCCTAATAGTTTAGTAATTTTATGTTTTGAAATTATTACAAATTCGGCGAGTGCACTACGTCACCATATCAAAATTGCGAGTTATCTGTTTGGAAAAGTTATTTATTGTTTTGTTTTATTAAGAACTATTATACTGTCGCACCACAAAACTGTGTTTTGTTTTTGACTAACTGTAATCTTGGATCCTTTTGTGAAGTCGAGCAGGAGAATCACGCTTTACAAGGGTACGGTAAGGACAATTTTAAAAGTCAAATTATTGGTGCGGAATCTGGTCTGGTGCCCACGATTCATTAATATTGCAGCAATTTCTATTGCTGCAAATGGGTTTCGATGGTATAAATGCAATGGCGTAGAAATAATTCACGGTTAAGAGAAATTTTAGTTTTTTTTGGGTTTAAAGTGAAACAATCCGACTTCCCAATTGCAAAGGCTACGAAGCCACTTTTGGGATAATTTCCACCATTTGCGACTGCTCCAGGAACATTTTCTGAGCTCTACACGTTCCAGGGCGTCAATTTATCTGATAAAATCAACATAAAAGAATTTGAGGAATTTTTGAAAAAAACCAAAGGTTAGACCCTTTGAAATTTTATGCTTTTTGTAGTCAAAAAATAAAAGTTGAAATATTCTCAAAATTTCTATTGCTGCAAATGTGTTTTGATGGTATAAATGCAATGGCGTAGAAATAATTCACGGTTAAAAGAGATTTTAGTTTTTTTTGGGGTTTAAAGTGAAACAATCCGACTACCCAATTGAAAAGGCTACGAAGCCACTTTTGGGCTAATTTCTACCATTTGCGACTGCTCCAGGAACATTTTCTGAGCTCTACACGTACCAACTTTGTGATCCAATTATTATACCCATTCATAGGTCCCAATGCTAAAACACCAAAGAGAGAAAAAGTAACTCTGTATAAGGCCTGTGCCAGGATGATACTTACTTACAACGCTGTCACGGTTGAAAAATGATTTATTTATTATTTAAATTTTAAAGTGCGGCTCTGTCCTGTTGATAGGTACTATCGCGAGACCAGAAAACAGTTGATATTAACAACAATTTTTAAAAGTATTTTTCGAAAGATAATTATTGTTAGTTGGGAAAATTGTTAGATGTGCCGTTTGCACTGAAATTTTGGTATATTTTTTTACCGCTCCGATTTGGGATTATTTTGTCTATTTCTCTATCCGATCGTGGTTCCGAAATTAAAATTTCTTCTTTAATGTCAATAGAATGATGCAAATTTTTTTCATTTTATTAAAATTCAAAGAATACCATGCCTAAAATAAATAGTTTACAAGATTGTACTTTTATATTATAGTGATTTATTATGTCAAACTGTCAAAAAAATGTCAAACATGAATTAATTTTAAGATGTAAATTGATTAATGCCCGATTTTTTCACTCGTAGTTATGTTGTAGTTAGCGAACTTTAGGTTAAATTAACGAAATAACCAATCAGAGGATAACAAAACAAATAAATCAATCATCTGATTGGTTATTTTGTCAATTTAACCTAAAGTTCGCTAACTTGAAGATAACTTTAAGTGAAGAAATCGAACATTAGAGTAACAAACAAAAGAGCCAGTATGAACAATTTAAAGAGTCACGGACAATAATTTGGCACTAAATTCAAATTGGATTTTTGTGGAGTAATTAGTAAATTGAGTAATGTTGAAGAAAGATTTCCATTGTTCGAAACAAAATTAAGTTTAGTTTTAAGTTTGTAAATATTTATTTTTAGTTTAGTTAAGGTTTAAGTTGAGTTTGCCAAGACAATTAAGAAACCGGTAGCGCTTCAGGTGGATAAACAATGTACTTCGGGTTAAGAAACGTTCCGCGACCATTTTCAAACAATTTAAGTGACAGTGTTTAACGGAACTTGACGTGTCTAGAAAGAAGTTAACGACAAAAAGTTCAACAAGTAGCAGTATATCTATGCCTTCGAAGGATCCCAAAACCAGCACTATTCGAGAAATCTGACAGAAAATCAAGAACATTTTAACACCAATAGAAAATCATTTGAATAGGTACTCCTAAAATGTAAAACAGCTTTGGAGGAAAAAGCCCAAGTATTTGATTACTTCTTGTTCCGGAAGGATGTTACCGTATATCATGGCACGTGGACAAGTTCCTCTTCCGAGGCTGAAGGTGATATGTACCGACTTTGTACAATCCTGAGCCAGTCTTGGATCCAAGCAAGACTTGGATCATCACTAGATGCCATTACAGCTGTGTCGTCTGCAAACCTGGATGTAACTGTATTGTTAGTTGTAGGCAGGTCTGATGTGAATAATATATATAGTGTCGGTCCAAGAAGACTAGCATGAGGCACTCCAGATAGAATGGATTCTAAGTTGGTATAAGCTTTTCCATATTTAACTAAAACATATTTGTTGGTTAGGTAAGATTCTAGCAAGCGACTACAATCATGGGGCAGATGTTTTTGATTTTATCGTGCTCCACTCTATCAAATGTCAAGAAATTCAGCAGAGCAGTATCTTTTGGATTCCAAATCCGTTTCACAAACGATTGTTAAGGAATTTAACCTTTGATTAGAAAGATAATCATTGGTTAAGTCACATTTCGGTTGCAGAAAGCCAGGTATAAAAGTTAACAAGTGATTAGTTTAATCAGAGGTTAAATCTGTTGTTAAGTGCCTATTTGGGTTTCACAAACGATGGTCAGCGCTTAACACAGGTTAACTACCCAAAATATTTAATCACCCGAAAACCAGTGATTAAAGTGACATAACAAACGATTTTTAACCTAAAAGTTTACCTAAGTACGGTATGTTAAACGGCCAGTATACTTTCATACGTGTTTTTTTTTCATTTTTGAGTTGTATGATTGTGATTTCTCAAATGTGGAAGAAATTACCATCGTCAAGATCATTCATTGTGTTATGAGAGCCTTTTTACTTTCTCATTTACGTAGTCAAGGATAGTGCGATTGTAATCGAGTAAAAAAAAAATTTTGAGTTAGTATTTTTCCCATGATTTATGAGTCCATAGAAATCGTTTAAGACAATTTTTGGAACGATGTTCGGATGTGAGCGGCCTTAGAAACAAAATAACGAATAAATTCAAACAAATGTTTTTAAAATTTAAACAAAATTAAAATTATTGTTATTTTGATAAACCTAGGAGTCAATAGGAATGTCATGTGATGTCACATCAGATTTTTATATTATAAGGTGGCAAAATTTCAACTGCGATAGGACTTATGTAGTTTATTCTTTATTCATTACAATATCATTTAAGTTTCAACAATATTTATTTTATATTACATATAATGAAGGTTTATGAAGAAAATGTGATAATCTTAAAGAATCAACTAGGGAACACATAAATAGCATGTCGGAGTGTTGCAGTTTCTAGTAACGTTTAGATTTTATGCAACGGGGGATCCCTTCGGCAACTTTAAGGAGTTTTCCAAAGCAATACTACAATGATTTTTATGAAATATTTCTTTATGATAAATCACCTAATTATATAAATTGCATAGAACTAGTGTTTTTGAAAATTTATATTAGAATAAAAATTATGACTTAATTTGCTAATTTCTACTAATAATGGTTTACGGTGACAACTTAATTCCAGTTGTGTTGATTAAGTTTTGTCAAATAATATCGACACCGAATAACATTGATAATATTCATTAGTGGTCCATAAGGACAGAGGGTGGTACTTTGTTTCATCGTGATGCTTGAAAATGCAGTTTCTTCTTCAAGCTCTGGGGGTCGAGATAAAATAGATGAAATTAGATTCTCCTGACAATACAATCATATCCTCCGTGCAAGACATCATTTTTTCATGAACAAATGGATATCATTGACTGATGATATTAAATAATAATTAATTAATCACAAATTAAGTAATTATCGTAACAAACCTGTTTCAAAGTAATCATCGCAGTTAAAAACAAATAAAAAAAAGGGTCCGATCATAGATTTTATCGTAAATAATATCAAATCATTAACACTAAATTAGCAATGCAATAATAATTATATGATCCATAATCGATAAAATTCAAAACAAATTATGTGAAATACCATAGATACGAAGTACATAACCTTAATAATTTTATTATTGTCGGTAACTGACGTTTATAAATGTCAATTTCGTACTATGAAGTTAGCGTTTTGCGGTACCAACATAACGAATCGGCACATAATCAGAGGTTAACTAATCATAGATTTCAGGTAGTTTCTGCAACCCATTCAAAATTTAACAAGAGGTTACCCGCTAACAATTGTTAAAGTGAACCTTTCTGAAACCGGGCATAATTCATTATGCTTTTTTTTATTAAGTTAACATTTTCATAATAAAAAAATGAAATAGTTTATGCAACATTTTGTGTTTTATTTATTAAAAAAAAAACTTTAAAATTGAAAGAAAATTAGAAAAGTTTGCTAGAAAATGTGTCGTTATTAACGAAATTAAAATTTAGATTTTTCCAACTTTATAATAAATCATACATTTTGCAGGTTTTTTGTTTTTCAAGTTAAATACAAATATCTAAGCCCAAAGAGAAAACATTTCTCGTATTATGTTTAGTAAAATTTTTAAGTGGACATTCGCTTTAATTATGTGACGTTTCTCTATGCGAATTTTGAATGAGTTTTTAAATGCCTTGTTAAAATTTCGCTTTCTGAAAATTTGTAGGCATAAATTTCACAAAGAAATGGTTTCTTATGGGTGTGTTTTTAGATGGCTAGTTAATCTGGATTTATGTGAACATTTGTAGTCACAAATTTCACAAGCAAACGGTTTCTCACCCGTGTGAGTTCTTAAATGCACTTTTAAGTTCGATTTAAATGAAGATTTGTAGTCACAAAATTTACAAACAAACGGTTTATTACCCGTGTGAATTCTTAAATGCTTAGTTAAATTATGTTTTTGTAAACATTTGTAGTCACAAATTTCACAAACAAACGGTTTCTCACCCGTGTGAGTTCTTATATGCTCAGTTAACCTTTGTTTTCGTGAACATTTGTAGTTACAAACTTCACAAACAAACGGTTTCTCACCCGTGTGAATTCTTAAATGCTCAGTTAAATAATATTTTTGCGTAAATTTGTAGTCACAAATTTCACAAACAAACGGTTTCTCACCCGTGTGAGTTCTTAGGTGCACTTTTAACCTTGATTTAAATAAACATTTGTAGTCACAAACTTCACAAACAAACGGTTTCTCACCCGTGTGAGTTTTTAAATGCTCAAGTAAATTTTGTTTTCGTGAACATTTGTAGTCACAAACTTCACAAGCAAAAGGTTTCTCACCCGTGTGAGTTCTTAAATGATTAATTAAACTTTGTTTTCGTGAACATTTGTAGCCACAAACTTCACAAACAAACGGTTTCTCATCCGTGTGGGTTCTTAAATGTATTTTTAAATTTGTACTGGCAAACCCACAAATTGCACATTTAAATCTTCTCGAGCTGCTAGATTGTCTTGGCGGTATCTCTTGTGGTAGTTGTTCTTCTTTGATGTCAATCGAATGATGCAAATCGTCTAAATTAAATTTTTCGTCTTCTAGCACTTCTAGTTTTATGTCACAATCGTTGCTTGGATTACACGAAACTTGACCCACGTTTTCTAACTCTTCGGAAGAGTTAACTGGAGCCATATCTGAAAGTGGTCGCATTAGGAGAACGTAATAGTGCATTATGAGATAATTATAATTACTAACCCATGTCCACGTGGAAGACCGACATTTGTATATTAGAAACTTCAAGAGATGCAAATAATGAAATGCAGCTTTATAACGCAAAAACTAGAAAATGGTGATAATTCTCCATTTTGTATTATAGATATAAGACATATTATTAAAAGCGCCATCTTCCGGCAATTTAGTCCAACCGGATGTTCTGAAATTCTCGGCTGTTTTGTTCGATTCTTATTTATTTTTAAATAAAAATATAAAAAATACTTATTCACGTACTAAAATTACTAATTATATACTGTAATGATGGGTTTTACATATGTAATTTAAAATTTAAACTATAATTTAAATGATTATGACCATTTCAATAGTGACTATTTAAATCTAATTATCTTTTTGAATAAATTCTGGCATTAGTCAGTTTAAATTTCTTCTTCATATGAACATGCATTTTTCAGGCTTTATTAATTGTAACCTCTGGTTTATTTTGATTTCTTTTGTTTACTATTTAATTTTTGTCAGTCCGAATGCGATTTTGCCCCCTTCCCTAATTCCGGTGCACACATTCAAAATTTTATGCGTTTGATACCGACCTCACGGCGAGTTTAGCTAGCATTTTTTGGTTTTGTTGCGGGTGTGTGTGCCGAAGAATTAAAACCGTAACAAATTTGGCACCCAACGTTTAGGCCCAGTTTGAATTTTGACCCCGGCCACATTTGTTTATTGAACTAATACAAATTGATTTTCGTAATTTGATTGCTTGAATAAGTTAAGCTACAAGATATTTGTACCTGAATATTGTAATATATTGTAGCTTAAATTATTCATATTTGACAATTTCTTTACAAAATATTTTGAGGTTAGCTTATTTATATCAAGAACAATTTGTTTCAAAAGCGTTTGTCGAATATTGCTCTGCACAACTGTCCGTGTGACGTAATCTGGAACTGTTCGGAGCAGTTCCAAAGGCATGCAACGAACAAACCTATTATGGGTACAAGTTAAGGGCTATGTTACTTTAAATCAGGGCCGTAGCCAGGATTTCACTTCCAGAGGGGCACTTGTAAAAATTTTCCAACTTGAAAATACCTAGACCTATTTATTTTCAAAATTCAAATTTTTTACTTTCAAAAAGAATTTTTTTTACATTTGGCTTCTGGCTACGGGCCTGCTTACTCATAATCTGCAAACATTGAATGTTTTGCCTATCAACAGTGAGGCACTGGAGGGTGTTCCGCACAAGTGAAAACCATTCTAGAAATTTGTATGTTTTTTTGATTGTGTCGGCACCTGGAGGAACTTCGCCATCCTTTAACCACGAAATACAAATACTGCGATATTACATGAATTTGACGCACTGAGCGCCATCCACAAAACTAAAATTTTTTTTTCGAACCTCAAATAAGAAACAACTTCTCCCACTCCTTATTACTCCCTGGACTCCTTATTTGTCCTCTTAATAAGTTTTTAAAACTCGTCAACTACCCCCGTTATATCTCCATCAGACATATGTACGAAGAGAACAATTATGAATCCGTAGATAATTTTATCAAACAATCAACTAAGAAAATTTTGAGAGGCTGTTCGTTTCATGACAACGAGCCCATTCAAAAAATTGGAGACTACAATTGCAAAATGTAATTTCAAAACACAAAGGAAAACTTTTGAAATCGATCTTGCTACCAAATTTTACGGCTGAAAGCTGGGTTGCTCTCGTTCGATTCTTGTGTAGGTAGGAGGATCGATGATTTTTGTACGTAGATAAGTTTTAAATTTTATCTTTGTTTTTTCAGTTTATAGTAAAAATAATAAATTACCAAGTTTTTTGAAATTTTTATCCTGTGATTATTTTAATGTATTATTCACAATAGAAAAATTATAATTACTGTACATATATCAAAAAAATATTTAATAAAGGGTTTCACCTAATAATAAAAAATTTATTAAAATCCATTTCAAATGGATGCTTAAATATGATTTGTTATTACATTTATAAATTGAGCGAGAAAACCGATTTTACATGATATGTCGTAATGTTTGGGCTAGGGTTCGTTAAGTGCACATTTTGTCTGTCGAGATTGTTAGTTTGATTTTTATTTGAATGATTTCTAGAAGAAGACTTAGAATGACTTCTAAGTCTTCCTTAGTTTCGGATATTTCTGCATGGTCACCATAATCAGTATTTTTTTCAACTGCTGTTTTTCTTTTTTCCCTTAAAAGGTTTTCTGTTTTCCATTGCCTGAGAATAAACGTTTTTTTGCTCCTTTGGACTTTATTGGCAGTTTGCTTTTCCATATACAAGGAAAAATGTTGCCCAAGAGTATTTCCAGTTTAATTTTTCTTTAATTTAGTTAATAATTTTAATTATTAATAAAGAAAATAAAAAAAAGTTTCATAATAAAGAGGTATCTCCATGATTCTAAAAAAAATTCAGAAATTATGGTTACATCAAAATACACTCATACTTGTTCGTAAAGACAAAAACACGTTTACCTCTGCCCTTGCGTTGGCTAAGCTCTGACGGTTAGGGAGAGCCGCGAATTCGTACAGGTAACCTATAGGGAATAATAAAGCAACAGATCTAAAACGCTTTAATTTATTCTCCCCCCCCCCCAAATGGAAGGCGTGCGTACTTATCAGAATATAAGGCAGTTATAGCAAGTTAAAGTGAACCCAGACTGAAGGCCCGACGTTCACAGAATCGTACAATCAATGCCGCTTTCCATTTAGGGTGGAAAAGCGGTCAAACCGAAATTACAGTTTGAATTCCCGGTCGGGGAAAACAAACAATTAAAACTCGCTGTGATGCAACAAAGAACTGCCCGTCCACTGCAATAATAACAATCGACACAAAATTACAAATGCCTACACAATTTCATCATTGAATAACAAGCATTGCACATCCTTAAAGCTTTAAAAACTCACCCACCTACGCACAAAAGAATCGTATTCATCTCGTCAAAAATATCACTTATCATTGGGAATCCTTCTAAGTTCGGTATATTCCTGGTTCGATGGTAACGAACTCCAGCTTTGCCTAAGTATAGAATCTAAAACTAAAGAACGCACAAAATTCTTATTAAACAAATGAGAAATACCTGTAATCGATCTTATTAATCAAAGACAATAAAGTTCAGCCTTGAACATTTAGCAAACAGAAATGTGGTTGAAGAAAAAATTGATAACCTGAGGGGCCAGCAACCTTTTCTCACAAAATTTATTTTTGTGAAAGCCTCGATGTTAAAACTAACTTTTTCCAGCGGATGCTAGAGTCGCAGATTCTTGTTACTGGGGACTCTCCAAAAAAACACAGACGAACAGTTTGAATAAAAATATATTGAAAAATTAACAACTGATCGTTGAGATCAAAATTATATAACCAAACCTTGCAATTGGCAGGACTGAAAGTGACAGTGTCACGCAGTACGTACTCATAAGTTATCAATCCGAATCTTTCGGATCCTCAAAAAAATAACTGAGGCGGATACAACGCAGTTAATAAAGGTAAAAAATGACTTACCCGTTTGTACAAACGTAAGTTTACAGTAGGTGAAATCGACAGGTTGGACCCTTAAAAACTGCTTACTAATCCTTAGGGATCTGAACACCGCACAAATTAATGCACTACACACTACGCACACCAGAAGGACACTTCCAATCGAGATGGTACGAGCTGCCAGACGATCTCCTCCAGACGAAAGTGCACTTGAATGTTCCTCCTGGAACCTCGGTGAAAACAAAGGAAAGATCGAGTGTACTGATGGCAAACACCCATCAATAGCCGTCGTGGTAAAATCCAAATAAATATTACTACCACGATCGCAACAGGAAACTTGGTGTAAATAATTTACTGTGACGTTAGCTGGATAAACATGGACTGCGCAAACACGATAAGGTTTCGCAGCGATTTGCGCACGACGAGATATCAGCTGTACAATATGGCGCGTTAACCCAAAATCAAACTTTTCACCATGTGAAATTTCGTTTCCTCTTTCCATAGGAAAATTGATCCGCCCACGCGATCGGAAACCACAAATGCGTTTTACTATTACTATCCACTAACGTAGGATGTGAATATTAGAACTATTGTCTAGCGATTAGGCAAAACTTGCCACTCAACACATAAACGGTCTACTCCCGCTGAATGCTCTGACTAGACTCCCCTTTCTAGTTCCCCACCGCCCGCTCAAGCGCTCGCACACCCGTACACATGGTAAATTATCAGGACACATGCGAAATTATCACAAAGTTAGGTGATAATTTACGAAAATATTCTTTGAATTCAATAATTTTAAAATAATTTATTGAATATATTCCAATTTTTAATAAATTTAAATTTAGGAAGCGTTAAAATCGTCGAAAGCGTCAGATTTTCGTAACATGGTGACCGTCACATCTGGTGTCGGTTGATCCAATAATGTAAAAACCCTCCAAAGCAGACGAAAGAACACACTCTGGGTTACCAAATGAAGAACGGTCGCTTCAACCAAGAAAACAAAACTATCACGCCACACAGGCGCTGTAACTCGCTGGCCAACACTTTCCAATTCAAAATATAATAAGCGACTCCAATTACATGAAGTCACTCTATGGACAGATTAGCCAGCACGCAGTTTTGAGTAAAACGCGTTTGAAAATTTGAGATTGAATAAATCAAGAAATTTGTTAATTTACATGGAATCATTGATACCAGGCCCATAGTGTAAATCTTCTACGGTCGACGGAATGTTCATAACTTCTAAATTTTGTTGTCGATGACCTATTCGACCTTCTTTCGTCTGTTCTTGCGCTTGCAGCTTGGTTTTGCTGAGCGAGTTTCGTCTTTTGGGCAGCGTACAAATGCGCTCCCGATCCGATCGATATTCCTAACACGTTTATGACTTCCAACAATGAGGTGACACCATTGATGAATGTGCATGTTGCAAGAAATACTGCAATGTTAACAATTTTCGCCTCCTTGTTCATCGTTTTGAGCTATCTTCCAAATAAGTTGGTCTTCGAGACAGAAATGATTTTAAGAGTTGCTGTCTGTTGAGCCGTAATGGTAGAATGTTCCCATATAGTTTTTCATGTCATCTTTGGAATTACAGTTTCTGCGAATAGTTAAGCTATAGTAAACGCTCAGTTTATCTATAAACTTTGCGTCAGTTTGTTTTGCCGCCGGATTCCAGGCTTATTTATCGAAATGTTGACTTGGCGTTTTTACCAGATATTCTTAAGACCTCAAGCTTCAAGAAAATGTAAAACAAAATTGATTTTTCACCATGCTAGGTGTATATCTCCTTAAGTACACAATATCATGATTACAAACATCAACCTAAAAAATAATTGCCAATTGATATTGTTTCGTAGTGTAAAAACTTTGAAATACACGATTAATATTAACAATAATAAATAAATAAATATTAAATAATTATAAAATAAATATTAAAGCAATTAACTTATAATTAATGATACAAGCAAAGTTTTTTTTTTATAAGAGAAACTGTTTTAAAAATGTCGATTTCTTGAATTTTCACTATTTTACAAACACGAAATTGAAAGAATAAGAACTTGAAAGCCACTATCTTTCTGCTATGTGAATTATCAAATTAGATTTAATTTGTACGCACACTTTTGGAATCACATATTTCATAAGCAAACGGTTTCTCCCTATGCAAGTTCTTAAGTGATTTATTAACACATCTTTTCTAGGACATTCATATTCACAAATGTCACAAGCACGCAGTTTCATTCTGGTGTAAATCAATTTTTTAAATTTATCTTTAGAGCAAATTTACGGTCACAAACTCACAACACAAGCAAACTATTTCTCCCCAGCGTGAGTTTTTAAATGCCTTTTTAAATTTGTTTTGCGACTACAATTGTAATCACAAATTTCACAAGCAAACGGCTTATCTCCAGTGTGAGTTGTTAAATGACTTCTTAAATGTGATTTCTGCGCACATTTATAATCACAAATTTCACAAGCAAACGGCTTGTCTCTAGTGTGTGTTGTTAAATGTCTTTTAAATCTGATTTCTGCGCACATTTATAATCACAAATTTCACAAGCAAACGGCTTGTCTCCAGTGTGAGTTGTTAAATGTCTTTTTAAATGTGGTTTAAGCGCACATTTATAATCACAAATTTCACAAGCAAACGGCTTATCTCCAGTGTGAGTTTTTAAATGACTTCTTAAATTTGATTTCTGCGCACATTTATAATCACAAATTTCATAAGCAAACGGCTTATCTCGAGAGTGAGTTCTTAAATGTCCTTTGAATGTTTTTTCACATGTATCTACATACCCACAAACTGCACATTCAAACAAACTTGTACTGTTTAGATGTTCTTGCAGGTTTATACTTTGTTACTTGTTCAGTATCGCTATCTTCTTTAATGTCGATAGAATGATGCAAATCTTCTAAATTATACTCCACATCTTCGAACCCATCCGTTTTAATTGTGGCATTGCTGCTCGAATTATTTGGAGATTTCAAACCTTGACTGTTGCTGTACATAACGTGTAGCTCTTCAAGGGGTTGTATTTGAGCCATATCTGTAACTGGTTGCATCAGAATGAGGTACTAATGTGTCATTCGACAATAATAATTAATATTTATCTCTAGCACATCTCAACGTGTAAGCCTACAATTGTGAAGTTTGCTTTCGCTGCTATTATTTTCGTTATTACAAGATTACTACAAAATAAATAGCAATATTTTTAGTTATAACAAAAAAGATGCAACGATGTTTGAAAGGCAAAACGGCATAAGCAACACTATGTAATAAAATTTATTGCGATGTCTACGAGTAATTATAAACTTAAAACTAGCACATTGCAATGCAAATATTCTTGCTCGTATAGATAAGATAATTAATTACAAATTTTATTTCACAAATTTTCAACTTGCAATCGCTCTATTGTAAAGTTTACAACTTGTCGCTTATAATCTTTTGCCTTTCAACCATCGTTATCTTATTTGTCTCCTACAGGTCGTGTTATTTTCATGATAATTTGTCTACGGTTTAAGTTAAGAGGTGAACCCACCCAAATTGTGATAATATTTAACTGAATTTTAAATCAAAATTTGTAATTGATTATTCCGCATAAATTATTGTAGCCAAACATATCATAGCATATTTTCCTACACCCGACTGTCGTTTAAGCACTTATTTAGACCACCAAAATAAAGATAAAAACACAGTAAAACCTTTTGGTAGAATTATTTCGTAGTTCGTCTCGTTTCTTAACTAAATGCAGCGCAAGATTAATAGTCAATTGAATTTTAATTAAATTAACAAATATAAATCCATACAGCGAATCACAGTTTACATGATGCACGTGAAAACTAATATTGGTATTTTAATTTAAAAAAAAATTGTAAATTAAAAATTATTATAAAGCAAAGACGTCGTTTTGAAAAACTAAAAATTCTAAAATTGGCAAAATTTAGTCGACCATAACATGAATTGAAAAAGAATTATAGTTGAGGTAACGAGTTAATAGACATTTAACTATCCGGGTCGTCTTCAACAACATCGATGAATAAAAAACTAGTAAACAAAAAATTATAAATCCCAAAAATCTCTCACCGAATGGCTGCAGTTTTAATCTCATTCACGATTAAGTGATTATAAACGACAGATAATCTAACCTAATCTAGCAGAACTGTTAAATACAAAACCACGTGACATTTTTCCTTAGTCGGCCTGGGTCTAAGGAGAACTATTTTACGTTTATCGTGGCCTTACGATAGAGTTTTGCTTCAATAAAAATTTTGTTGAAGCAGTTGTACTGATCGAGATGCACGTAGTCTTAGTTTAGAACTAAAATCTACCCTACAACAAATAAGAAATTTATACAAACTTGTTAAAGAATAAAATATCGTTATTAAATTGTGAAACCGAGTTAAAACATGAAATTCAAAATTAGAATGTCTCGAACGTGATGTTAACAGAATGGAATAAAATAACTCCAGGATTTACAAGAAAAAATTGATGGATTCTATTCCCAGCCGACTACAACCAGTGCTTCATCAAAAAGATGGCGCAGCCAAATACTAAACTGTCGATGAATTGGTTTTTTTTTGTTAATATGGTGGCTTTACTATTTAATAATTTTTGATTTGGGTTTATTTAAATAAAATAGTAAATACTCTTATTATTTTTCATCTGCGAGTCACCCTCAAGTAATTATAGCTGAACCGAGAGGGTTGGTGGAGTGGTTATTTGCAGATCGGAGACATTTTACTATATAATATTAATTATCGTCAATTTGTACAATCACTTTTCTTACCTATTACGTTGAAAATACGTTATTTTTTTACAAAACCACTGTCCAGGAACCAGAACAAACACCTAAATTAGAATTAATTTGACACTTGAATCACAATCAGTGCGCTTGCGCGATGTGAAACAAAATTGTGGTAGTGGCTACAGTTACAGCGAACGCTGCTTTAGGAAGTGGTTCAAGTTACGTTGTTAATAGACAGAGACGTAGCTAGTTCGGATAAAAAAGCAGCAGATGCCTAAGTGGAAAAATTTGCAAAATTTATCAGCTGTGAAGGTTACGTACCAAATCAAGTTTTCAACGTCACAGAAAGTCAAAATGTCAGGGAGAACGTCAGAGTAAACGAAAATTTAAGAACAAAATTACGTGTAAAAAGACCAAACGACTAACAATTGTCATAAATAAAATTCTAAAAGTAGATAATTAGCAAATCTATCCATGCCAACAAAGATCGCATTAAGAAATAGTTTAGTTTTTTCTAAACAACAAGTTTACGAAAAATAGCTCGAATGTTTTAATGAGTTTCGCATCCAACATGGGAAGTTGCGTCAGACAAACACAGAAAGCTAGATCATTTAGACATAATAATATCATAAATTTAAAAAGTCAACTATGATTTTGGTAATGCATTAGATGAATTTATAAAAAGCGGAATATTTCGGAAATTTGACGTTTGTTTGTCAAATTTAGATAACAAAGAAATGTCGTAGCAAAGTAAATTTTAGCTTAAAATACGTGGATTGTCGGGCTCTATCTACATGTAAAAAAAAATTTTCAAAAATTTAAGTTTCCACGAAATGGCAAAGGAATAAATTTTTGAATCAAAAACAATTTCAATTGAACAAAGCAGTTAAATTATTGAACCATAAAGCTAAATTTATTAAACAAAACAGCTGAATTTATTGAACAGTTGATTCTTTTGACAAAGCAGTAACTTCTCGCATAAAACAGTTGAATTGTTAAAAAACACAGTAAAACTGTTAGAAAATCTGTTGAATTGTTATACAAATAGTTGAATTGCTGTATCACGAAAAATTATAATGTTGAATCGAGCATAATTGCATTGTTGAATCAGAAACAATTTCAATTGAACAAAGTAGTTAAATTATTGAACCATAAAGCTAAATTTATTTAAAAACAGCTGAATTTATTGAACAGTTGATTCTTTTGACAAAACAGTAACTTCTTCCATAAAACAGTTGAATTGCTGAATCACGGAAAATTATAATGTTGAATCAAGCATAATTGTATTGCATTTGACCAGTTAGAAGAAATCATTTATTAAAATAAATGGGAGTACCTCCAAAGCTTATACGACTAACCCAGATGACACACAAAAGCGGTTATTGCAAAAAGTACACCTCCTGCCCCTTAGTTACGGCTATGCCACCCACTATCTGGAGTATGCCGCTGCGCTTGGCAATTTCTGCCTTAGAACGGAATGAACCGAAGAATTTATCGTGAACGTGGGATTTTGGTGGCGTTACGTGAAGGATATCTTATACTTGTAGACCGAAACACAATTAGATAACTTTGGTAAGATCATGAACACACTTGATCCTAGCATCCGCTTCACAAAGGAAGCGGGAATCAGTGGTAAAATTGCATATTTGGATTTAGAAATTGCCAAAAGTATCCACGAATTTAAAATCTATAGAAAGTCTACTTACACCGATTCAGTCGCACACGCCATCAGTTGGGCCTATAAGTTAGCAGCGTTCAACAGTATGGTACACGATCCATTCCGATAAAAGAAGTACATTTTAAATAGGAGATAGGAGTAATAAAAAAAATATTTATTTATTTAAAAAATGAATATTTAACTTAGATCCTAGCCTAATCGTACAAAGTACATAAAAACAAAATTATGTATTCTCAACATTTTTTAATAGAATAAATTATTGATTATTTCGGCGTAAAATTAAAATGCCACAACTTTACTGAACGACATAACTAGGTCCTCTATATGTACTTGAGTGGTTTTCAATCAGTATTACAGTGCACGATCACTACAAGTTTAATTAAACTTTCCATTATATCCTAACGGAAACTTAACAATACCAACTTCGAGTAGATTTTAGGCGAAGAATAACTTTGCAATATAAACTGTAGATAAGCAAACAATGAATGAAAAGTTACGTTAATCAGGATTATCGGTATGATTACAAGAAAAGGATTACTTCGCAATGTGAGATTTAATATGCCTGTTTAAACTTACTTTTTGGGCAGATTTATAGTCACAAATATTGCAAGAAAATGGTTTCTCGCCGTTGTGCTTTCTCAAATGAGTTTTTAAATCTGATTTCTGCGTACATTTATAATCACAAATTTCACAACCAAACGGCTTATCTCCAGTGTGAGTTGTTAAATGTCTTTTAAATCTGATTTCTGCGCACATTTATAATCACAAATTTCACAAGCAAACGGCTTATCTCCAGTGTGAGTTGTTAAATGTCTTTTTAAATCTGATTTCTGCGCAAATTTATAATCACAAATTTCACAAGCAAACGGCTTATCTCCAGTGTGAATTTTTAAATGACTTTTTAATCTTGTTTTCCGACCACATTTGTAATCACAAATTTCACAAGCAAACGGCTTGTCTCCAGTGTGAGTTGTTAAATGTCTTTTAAATGTGGGTTTCTGCGCACATTTATAATCACAAATTTCACAAGCAAACGGCTTGTCTCCAGTGTGAGTTGTTAAATGTCTTTTTAAATGTGATTTCTGCGCACATTTATAATCACAAATTTCACAAGCAAACGGCTTGTCTCCAGTGTGAGTTGTTAAATGTTTTTTTAAATCTGATTTCTGCGCACATTTATAATCACAAATTTCACAAGCAAACGGCTTGTCTCCAGTGTGAGTTGTTAAATGATTTTTAAATGTGATTTCTGCGCACATTTATAATCACAAATTTCACAAGCAAACGGCTTGTCTCCAGTGTGAGTTGTTAAATGTCTTTTTAAATTTGGTTTAAACGCACATTTATAATCACAAATTTCACAAGCAAACGGCTTGTCTCCAGTGTGAATTCTTAAATGACTTCCTAATTGTGATTTATGCGCACATTTATAATCACAAATTTCACAAGCAAACGGCTTGTCTCCAGTGTGAGTTGTTAAATGATATTTTAAATTTGATTTACGCGCACATTTATAATCACAAATTTCACAAGCAAACGGCTTGTCTCCAGTGTGAGTTTTTAAATGATTCCGTAAAGTGGATTTGTAAGAACATTTATATTGACAAATTTCACACGTAAAGGATTTGGCACGAGAGTGAGTTCTTAAATGTCCTTTGAACGTTTTTTCACATGTATCTACATACCCACAAACTGCACATTCAAACAAACTTGTACTGTTAGATGTTCTTAAAGGTTTATACTGTGTTACTTGTTCAGTATCGCTCTCTTCTTTAATGTCGATAGAATGATGCAAATCTTCTAAATTAAACTCCACATCTTCGAACTC
Organism: Lycocerus yunnanus; assembly: GCA_036346125.1. Lineage (NCBI taxonomy): Eukaryota > Metazoa > Arthropoda > Insecta > Coleoptera > Cantharidae > Lycocerus > Lycocerus yunnanus. Next base: position 181,517 of record JARFIX010000265.1, read on the forward strand.
ATCCGTTTTAATTGTGGCATTGCTGCTTGAATTACTTGGAGATTTCAAACCTTGACTGTTGCTGTTCATAACGTGTAGCTCTTCAAGGGGTTGTATTTGAGCCATATCTGTAACTGGTTGCATCAGAATGAGGTACTAATGTGTCATTCGACAATAATAATTAATATTTATCTGTAGCACATCTCAACGTGTAAGCCTACAATTGTGAAGTTTGCTTTCGCTGCTATTATTTTCGTTATTACAAGATTACTACAAAATAAATAGCAATATTTTTAGTTATAACAAAAAGATGCAACGATGTTTGAAAGGCAAAACGGCATAAGCAACTACAATTTTTTAAATTTTTTACAATTTTTTAAATTTTTTACAAAATTTTTAAAACTGAGCATGCACTCTAGAGGCATCTTTTAGAAAAGTGTTGTTAAAAATTTCGTAGCGTTTTGATAAATATTAAAGCAATGGCATGTAATTCGCCAAACCTTAAAATAGTCAATTTAGCAGTCGAGTAAGTACAGCCTTTATTAATTTTTACCAGTCCCCCAACAAACTTTTTAAATTGTTTAAAAACGAAAGAGGTACAAACAAAAATAAAGGATGGACAATCGATTGTTGTCGATTGTTTTGAATTAAAGATTTGAAATGAGGGGAAGGGCGAGGACATGCACATCAATATTGTTTATATAATCCAATCGAAATATAATATAATGCAACATGTTTACTGGTAATCACAGCATATTAATTAATTTTCATTAAGCAAATTTATTACAAATTAGTTCATTATAAAAAACAAATTTTTATAATAAAGTTTTAATTTTGTCCTCCCTTCCTGCAGAAGATCCAATATTATACATCCACACAATAGTAAATGTTTCTGTGAACTTGTAATTTAATTAAATTTATTTAATATATAAATGTTGTGTAAAAAACAATATATAATTGTTTAATAAAAAACGTTATATGCGCGTACGACAATAGTATATTGCTGTAATATTCAAATACAAAAAGTAAAAGAGGTAACGGCATATTAGAACATAAGTATAACTTTGTCAATTATACCAAATTAGCTTATATTAAAGCGTACAATAGGTCATAAAACCTTTTTCCTAAGTCCTTCAGGTAGCAAAAAAGTACATCTTTTTTCGATGTCGGTACAGTAGATATCTGTATTTTAGAGATAGAATGTAGTACATGTTCCTGGGCAATAGGTGGCTTTGCTACGCCCCCTGGTGCCCAGGGGTGTCTCTACGTTTCAATTTTTAATACATGGCTGGCCCTCTATATCTATATACTCTTTGCCCGGACTAAGTCTCAATACAAAGATGCACAATACCAAATTCAGTTTTGATATTCTCATTAATATTTAAAATTTTTAATAAAAACTAATATCCTAATAAACTAGTGCTTGACAAATTTAAGCAGTTGAATTTTGTAATTGTATCACATTTAGGTTTGTTTCAACATTTCCATTCATATTTACCTATATTGTGATGTAAAAGTTTAGTTTTGTTATTTAGAAGGTGGTTGTATGTGCGGTGGTGTGGGAGACACTGCCAAATTTTTGAATGTAAATTTTTGTTTTAAAAATTGGTATGATGATTAGATTGGTATGAGAGACGTGTGGTTGATAGTGATATAAAGGAATAGAAAATTTTGTGATCGAATATAATTTTTTTGTAATAAAGGGGTCGAAAGGAAAAAAAGTGTTGGAAGTTTTATTTGACCGCTGAGTTAGCTTGAATTAGGGTGAATGACTGTAGTGGAAAATTACAGGACAATATATTATTTGGTATTGAAATTTAAAAATTGATATTTAAAGTCATAATTTAATTGTAATTGCATTCCTGTAAATTTTTGGGTAATTTTCATATATTTACTTCAAGGTGTGAACGCACCATCTTAAAATTTAGTTGTTAAAATTATTGTTAAAATAAATTTAAAATGTTTGTGTATTTTACCCTTACTTTCGATTTATTATGTTTTATAATTTCATCATCAAATATGTCCAATTTGCAACTGCAAAGCGAATTTGCTTTACGATTTAGATAAATTACACAATGTCACCACAAGAACCCCAGGCGATCTGCACGGATACATACTTGTGAGGGCACTCAAACTATCTTCCCCCTTTTTTTAATTCTTGTGAATTTTACTTTGAATTAGGGAACAAACGCACACCATTATTTAGTTATCTACAACCTGCCACTGACGCTTCAGTTGGCACAATTTTGTCAAGAGTGTGTTTGCAAAAAAAAGTACCATATCCGGTGGCGCTTGCAATGGAATGACTATAAAACAACAATTACTTTATGCACAGACTTATAATTGCACATTTTTCAAGAAAACTTTCTTGCATGTGCATACTCTAATGAATTTTTAATTTTGATTTATTGCAATATTTATTTTGCAAATCGCTTAAGAAAACGGTTTCTCGCCGGTGTGAATAGTCAAATAGATTTTTAAACCTTAAACACCGTCGTGCGATCACATGAGCGCATCGCTAAGTGCAAATACTTAAAATTGCTAAGATAGACCCTTAATGCCCAATTTCAGTGAAAAACAAACACAAAAATTAATATTCAATGAGGTTATGGTGACGATGGTGTTTAAGGGTTTTTCTTTCTACATTTACAGTGTTCTACCGCGTGCGTTGTCATGCTGTATTAAATGAAAATTTACAATCTAATAAAGTGTAGCTGTTATATTTACTTGTAGTTTGCTCCACAGATTCACAGTCGCTCTCATCTTTAATGTCAATCGAATGATGTAAATCTTCTAAATCAAATTTCATGTCTTCCTCAACTTCTGATTTAATTTCATAGCTGGTACTTAAATTACATTGAGCTTCTAGCTCCATGATGTTTTCCATAGTTTGTAACTTTCCCGATGGTAACTCTTGAGACGTATCTGTAAGAAGTTGCATTAATATGAGATAAACGTGTACAATCAAAATAAGATAATTAATTTCATGTGGGATGTACTATGGTCACGTTTCAATGTTAAAACTGAATTCGTTCAATTTCAATGTTACCTTAAAAATTATTACATAACAAAGATTTGTAATTGAATAATAATTAAGCACCTGCGCGGTAAAACCACTTTAGTAGCTTTACCCTGTATATACAGGTAACTTCTCTCTGTATATACGCAAAACCGTCAAATAATACAACCGGAAAATTGCAATTGCAAACATGTTTTAAAATACCAAAATTAGTTAAATATTTCAAATGCGGAACAGAAAACACGATCAATGACAACGGAAAATATTTCAAAATTAAATATTTCCAAATTTGCATAATAAATAACTTAAAACGAAAGAAGAAAAGCTATCGCTTCATCGATATATATTTCATTTTATTACCAGGACCAAATTTAACATTGTGTAATTTTGAAAAATAAATTAAAATTCAAAGTTCCTGTGTTTTTTTGAAAGTTAAACTTGGGGGACTTTTATTGTATTTCCAATATTCGTATTTCTTTTTAATGTGTGTTTTACTTTCATATTTAATAGGATTAGAAGAGAAACAATATCGATAATTTTAATGTTTTGCATATTATAGGTGCACGAATACTTATCACGTACCCTGTACATTTATGTACGTCATATAACTTGCGGGTCGCAATAGATTAATTGCAGCTACAACGTGAAATCGTTATATACTTGCACATGCATACATTTTACTATTTACAAAATCAGTTTTCTTACCTACTACGATGAAAATACGTTATTTTTTTACAAAACTAATTTGCACAGCCATTAACTGACAACGGACATGACAGCGAATGTTTGCTCTATGGTACTGCCAACCAAATAACTGCCTAGTTCTGCACGTTTGACATTTATCGTGTGTTAACCTCAAATTTTTAGAAGTATTTTTTTGATTGTTACAAACGTACTAATTAAAACTTCGTACGAGATTTTAATTTTTATGGAATTGTATTTCAGATGCACAACGAAAGAAATATGGGTAAACTTTATTTATCAAAAAATAAATCTAAAAAATGTATTACGAAAATTCTTTTCTCGAGAGAACTTCTGTGTAGACCACGTTGCTTGTTTATCCGAAAGGGGAATATACGTACAAGTTTTAGATGTACCTACTCCTGAACAACCTACATGCAGTCGACCATGACCGAAACAATCTTTCTCTAATTGTACTCCAACAACTTACAATGTTTTTCCCTGCGATTTGTTGATCGACATTGCAAAACTTAACTTTACTACAAATTGTAAGTGCTTAAACTGAATTGACACATACGAAGTTGAAGAAAAACCTAATATGCCAGATTGGAACACACTTCAAAAATTGAAAGACGAAGGTCAAAAATTGACGTTGAACAACCAATATTAAAATTCAAACTCGAGGATTAAAACTGAAGTTAAATTTGAAACCTAAAATGTTGTTTGGAATTCGAGAGACGAAATTAAACAAAAAAGTTATTTATCAGAAGATCGGCTACTATTAAGTTAAAGATTTAGTTTGTTTCGTGTATTTCGAACTATGGTAAAAATAAAATTCGCTCTCTAAACTCTATGGCCCCCAGTATCTTTTAACGAAAACTTATTGCTGCACTAAACTTATATTTCATTCCGATACGCAGAAATTTAACAATGGAGGAATTACGAGATGTTCTCAAAAAATAAAACGTTACAATACCCCGGTACCGAATGATGAATTAACAGTGAATTAACAAATGGGCCATCATCCGATGACATGTTTTTGAAATATTATAGATACCGAAACTATAAATCCATCAAAAAAACTTAGTGGGTAAATTGAGGATGTGAAAGGAAATACATATATCAAAAAAATATTTAACAAAGGGTTTTTGAACAGTATGGGACTTAAAAAGACAACGGTAAAAAAGTGGATGAAAAAATGTGACACTGCAATAAAATCATTCCTAGTCAAGATAAAAGGGAAAGAAGAAAATTGAAACCCAAGCAAATGGCGACATTCCTCTTAGTCAATGGACATTTTATGAAACATTTCATGAGCTTAATCTTGCATTATATAGACCGTGAAAGGATCAGTGGGGCAGTATGAGATAGCCCCCCTGCCCCAGTAAATGTATTATGTTATTTTGCTTAAAAACAAGTATTGCAGTATCGTTAAGTTTCTGCATAATTTTTAAACATTTAATGTTTTGTCTTTCAATTTTGGGGCACTGGGAGATATTCCATACTCCCCAGCCCCCTGGTTTTAAAAATCATATTTTTCGTTTGAACTTTTGAAATCTGACTTGTAAAATTTAGGTTAGGGAATCATTTTATAAAAAAATATACTGTAAACACCCCAAAACGAAAGGCTGAACAAAACATTGAAGATAAAAAAAATTAAAATCAAATTAATGTTTTGCATACTCAAACTGAGACAAATATATTTGCCCAAAAATTACAGCGGCATCATAAAGTTTTATAATAATTTATAAACAATTTTAATATTCTGCCATCCGATACTGGCATACTGGTTACTAACCTAACCATCAGTACGCAACGATGCCTAAAATAAATTTAAGTTGGAGGCCGCAATTCTTGGTGATGTAAAAATAATTAAAAATTGGCTCGAAGAAATTAAAAAGTTTTACGAATCAAACATTACAACACTTTTAAGTCACAGTGGAAGGAAAAACAAAAGATTTGCATTTGGAAATTTTTAAACAAACAACGAGAATTTTGCAAAAACCGGAAACTGAAATTTACAACAGGAAAATTCATTAAGTTTATAAAAAGTAAATAAATTTAATTGTTCCGTTAACCTGTTAATTTTTTAAAATTATAATGTAATACTAATTTCACAGGTTAATAATAATATGTATAAATTAAAAACTTTATCGATGACAATTTAAATAACAAATTATTGAATAGCAGTTGATCACACAAAATTTTAACATTTTATTATTGAAAAATTTCATTATTGTAAATTTAGGATAATTTTAAACGGAAAAATTTTGATAGGACATTTAAGTTTTCTTTTGTTTGCTTTGAAAACAGAGAATAAATTTTTAAATTAAGAGTTCATGCTGCTCAAGAGCTAAGCCGGAAAAATTCGACAACAAAGTTCAAGGTATGGAATCTGGTTTAAGAGTATGTTTCTGGCCCCCAATTCCGGTTCAATTATAAATAGAAACATAGCAATATGTTATGGTCCATCTTATGTTCTATAGCAGTGCTTCCTGCTCGTTAATACTAAAATTATACTTTAAAATTATTTAAATTAACCAATTATACTGAAATTATGGTTTTATAAATAAACGGTACCTAAATATTATGAGATTTTAAGTGCCGTTGTAAATCTCCTTTTGTACACTTTTATAGTCACAAATTTCACACTTGAATGGTTTAGCGTCTGAATGAGTTCTTAAATGACGGGTCAAGGTTCCCCTTTGTGCACATTGAAAATTATAAATTTCACACATAAACGGCTTTTCGCCAAGATGAATGCCTAAAAGATGTTGTTTTAAGAGATCTTTACGTGCACATTTATATTCGCATACATCACATGTAAACGGTTTGTCGGCAGTATGCGTTATTAAATGTCGTTTCAAGTTTTTCTTAGTTGCAAATTTATTTTCACAAATTTCACATGCAAACGGTTTTTTATTTGTATGAATTTTCAAGTGACTCTTTAAATCTCCTTGTCGTGAACATTTATAGTTACAAATATCACATGCGAATGGTCTTTCGCCTGTATGAGTTTTTTAAATGGCTCTTTAAATCTGCCAATAGGGAACATTTATATTCACAAATTTTACAAACATGCGGTTTTTCGTCTGCATGAAATCTCATATGATGCATCTTTAAATCTCCTTTACGTGCAAAGTTATTGTCACAAATTTTGCACATAAATGGTTTGCGGCCGGTATGAGTTATTAAATGACTCTTTAAACTTCCTTGCCGGGAACATTTATATACACAAAATTTACATGCAAATGATTTCTTGTCGGAATGAGTTATCAAGTGATCTTTCAAGCGATCTTTACGAGAAAATTTATTTCCACAAATTTCACACCTAAAGGGTTTTTCCCAGTATGACTTCTTGCATGTCTTGCCAATTTTGATTTATTAGCACATTTGTAATTGCAAATGTCACATGTAAACCGTTTCTTGTTGGTATCCAGTTGAGATTCTAGAAACAAAGTTTCTTCCTTAATGTCCAAATTTTCCATTTTTCCTGTCTTAATTTTGAAACAGCCACGAATTCTCAAATGCCTTTCCAGATCTCCTGAAATCACACATGTCGGCTGTTTTACACTTGTTTCCAATTCTATTTCTCTATCCGATCGTGGTTCCGAAATTAAAGTTTCTTCTTTAATGTCAATAGAATGATGCAAATCTTCCAATTTTAATTCCATTTCTTCTGTTTTAATTTGAAATGGAGTTTCCATTTCCTATAAAAAATGTTTCATCAATATCAATGAGACACAATATAGTTATTTTAGTGTGACAGGTCTTCACCAAACTTTATTCTGACCGTATCCTCTCGGAAGGCAATTGCAAATCACCTAGGTGTGAACTGCCGAGTTAAACGTATTCCACGTTAAACAGTGGGGAGTTTTTATGTGAAATCAATAAAACAAAAGGGAAAAATAATTTTGTGAAATTCGTTTCACCTGCCCAAACCTATCTCCAACCGTTGACTAATATATCTTTCTGTTTTTTTGTCTGCCTGAGATTATTTACAATTTTCTGTTCCTAATTAAATTATCCATCCTCCATCGTTTGCCTCTCGATAGAAGCGTGGTGACCCATTCTAAGATAGTGTTTTCGCATACACAAAGGAACCGCTATGCAAGTTACTTCATTTTGAGAAGAGTTTTTATGGCAGTTACCTCGGTGGTTTGTCATGGTCTGCTGAGGGCAGTCGGTCAGACTTAAATTATTACTTCGTCCGAGATCAAATCCGAGGATCTTGGCTTAGCAGACAAAGCACTCAAACATTCGATTAAATTAAATAATTGCATTTAAATCTTACCATTTTCTAAGCCAACTTCAATTTTTGAAACACTTCAAATGAAAAATACGTTTCTAGCCAACGACCAGTGACATTTTCAAGCTCTCAGGTTGATAAGATTTTGTTTTCAATTTTATTTAGGCTGCGTTCGTTCCTATTAAATTATAGGTTATAGCAGGGTAACTACACTGTATGCTATATTGCCGGTGATTGCTTCTTTGTTAGTTAAAAATATCAGAAGCTCTAACTGCCATTAATGAAAAATCTTTGAAAAATTAGTTAATCATTAAAAAAAACACATGTGATGAAAAAGGACGTGGGATGTAGAGGTAAATAATAATATTAGATTAAAATTTTTAAAATTAAAAGGTTAAATAAATAATAAAACGAAACATTATTCGTAAGCCTTCAGCAATGGTTACTGGTGTCATCAAACGTTTAATAATAATAAAATTTTAATCTAATATTAATTTTAGAGATTATTAATAAATATAATTTCAGTAAATAATAAAAGTGTGAACTCAAGGTAAATAGAATACCTTGGTGTGAACTAGGCTTTAAGACAAAAATCTGCTACATCGCGATCAACGACAATAACAAACAATTTGACATTTACCACGGACCACCACGAAATAAGTACAAAATAGAAATCAAGTGACAAACTCTAACACAAAAAATAGTAACCAGGTAAATAAATCAGCTAGTAGCAATAATACTGAAGTTGCCCACAAATTTTCAGCAATTGGCAGCGATACCAGTCAAAACAATGGGGTTAATCAGTGGACCGAAGTTAAAAGAAGGAGAAACCACTCGAGCGTAGAGATTACAGCTACAAATGAAGGCAGCGGTAAAAGTGGTTTTGAAGTTGTAGAATCATATCATTGGGTCTACGTTGGTCGACTCGGTATTAATTCGACTGCAGAAGGAAATACTAATTATCTAAATGGAAAATTCCCTAACAAGAACTTTAAAGCAGTAGAACTTGTAAAACATGAACAAAATACAAATCCAAGCAAAGCTTTCAAGGTTGGTGTAGACACAAGATTGAGTTTATGAACCGGAAACGTGGCCAATAGGAGTCATTATAAGAGAGTTTAAGTTTTTACGAGCAAACTCTCGAAATCTCAAAGAAGTCTAGCAACAAAAACAATTCTAAACTAAAAAAGAGCAATAATAAAATATCGAGATAAAAATGGGAGACGAAAGCATGCATATTATTTTCCGTTTTTGAGTTATTGCTTAGTAGAGAGAAATGCTGGGTTGAGTTATACCCGAACTCAAACGATTTTTACCAAAGATTCGTTTGTTTTCCGCTCAAATCACCATAGGTCCAATGGGTGCGGTTGCTTGAATGTTAAATGTAAAGAATTTTTTCTAAGAGCATTGTCCACACAAGAAATACTTTAAAATAAGCTCCACTTAACATCTCATACATTTTTTTAACCATTTTACCCCGTTGTATTACAAATACATCGTTTAATAACAATTTTTTTTATTTTTGTCTTTGTTCTAAATTGCCTCGTATGTTTTTTTCTGAATTGCTATGTACTACCTGCACTTCTGTAATTAAACCTAGAATAAAAAGAAAAATAGAAAACGTCATTTAAAAAAAATTAATACTTACCCGTGGAGAGAAGTGTCTCTTCGCCAAGCAGATTTGCAAAGGTCAAAGGGCATGGAGTAGCCAGGTGACTGCTGCGCAAAGGGTAATAACTCCTACGGCTGGGACAAAACAGAAAATTGTGCAAGTCGCTCAACTTTTTCCTTTTTCACCTTGACGATTTCATTTTAGCTACTTCCCAGCTTGATATAATTGCCGCATGTAGTGCATAGTGTGCACCCCGCTTTAGATAAGTACCTCTTATAAATCCAGACATTGTTTAATCTCACTTCGTTTTAATTGGTTTCTAAAATAAAATTATTATAAAACTGGCGTTGGGCTGGCGAACCGGGCTCAAGTGGCCATTTTGAGCTCCAGATACGGCACCCACAACTGCTTCCATATTATTTCTTTTGTCACACTTTCGGCCCCTTTCTGTAAGCTGGTAAGCTTCCTTCTCCACATTCACTGTCTTGGTATTAAAAAACTCTACATTTGGTAACTTTTTTTATTAGCCGAGTTCGCCAAATGAACAAAGGAAATTGCGGAAATCTTATTCGTTTTTGTGTAACACTCCTAGCGCTTCTGCTAAACTCTGTGATGAAAAATAAAATAGTGAATTGTAGTTAGCACAAAAAATAAAATAATTCCATTAACATGGCATTTCAGAAAATAAAGGAAGCTTTACTTACGCTACCATAATTCCTACATTTAATATAAAATGCATTTTTTCACAATTTCAAACGATTCACTTGCTACATCACTGGGGAGAAATTTACATGCACTAACCTGAATTGCTGCTCAACCCACGAAGTGGACCCTACCTGTTTACAATAAAAATTTTTAATTACTTTTTGTGTTGAATGAGAAAAACTTTTGTCAAATTACATTTTCACTGTAGTCCTGTTGTCTTATTCCTCTTGATCATGACAGCTTGTTACGGGCAAAATTCGTCTTCGGCGCACACAGGTGTAACAAAGGCCGAAAGGTGCCGACTAACTCGTCGTGAGGTGTGAGTATAACGAGAGTATAAATTTTGGGGTTGTGTGCGCTCAAAAAAATAACGGGGACGTCGAAATCGCGATAGTCTCGATATAAAAATAAACAAGGGCGCCACTGGCACGATTCTCTGGGTGTAGACGTTACGTAATTCCGTGCGCCAGACCGGAAGAACACCTTAAAATGAAATATTCACCGTCGTTGTCGTACTTTATCTTAGCAAGCGCCACCTTTCTACGTAGCTTTACAAATAAATACCCTGAAAAATAAATGTTAATTCAAACACAAATTTGGGTAACAAAACAATGTATAATGTTGAACGAAACACAGCATAAACAAAAACATACATAGATGGATACATGTAGATAACAATAAAGCAAATAAATGGTAGTATTATAATTTAATAAAGTTTCTACTAAAATGGAGTGCACTCGAGCTAACTGTCTTTGACATGAAAAATAATTGACGGTATATAAAATCTACTCTTAAAATTAAAACTGATGGTTGTTGACATTAAGAAAAGAAAATAAATATTGACGGTACATAAAAGTTCATGCTTCAAACAAAACTGAAGCAATATTCACACCAAAGTGGCGAAACAAATGAATTTAACAGAACATGAATTTAACAGAAACACTCGGCGTCTAATTATCACACAATATGGTTCAAAATAACTAACCTTAGACAACTTAGTCCCACAGCTGCGCAGACAGGTGATTTGCATAGATAAAGCATATGACGTGGAGGTTGGTGACGTCACAGGATCGTTGACGTCTTGAAATTGGTAGAGACGTGGGTGATTTTCGGTAACTTTGCTGGGCACGGTAATGACGTAACTTTTCCCCTAATAGCGGGTTGTTTCCAAAACACAGGAACGACACAGAACGATTTGGCGCACCAATAATTTTTAATTCCCCTAACACGGGTAAATAAGTGTATTATCATAATACACACGGCAATTCAAAATAAACGGTATATAAGATTTGGTGGCACTCGTATTCCATTAATAACTTGACGTCACGTGTCTACAAAGTTAACACCACATTTTGTCTCGAAATTACGATGTTCACTCGCTGAAAGTTGAAGAGTGAATGTTACATTTTGCGTGAGAAGGGATAGCATGAACGCGCTTGGACCAATAGGAAAGCCGCTTACCGGCAGCTGTAAGTTGCAGCTGCGGGTAGCTATGCAAGCACGTTTCGACTTGTTGAAGGTTGTCTAGCGATAAATGAAATTATAAATTCAAAACTTCTTTCCACGGAATAAACATCAACCTAACTAAATGCGAAATTAATTTAGATTTTATAAAAATTTATAAAATAGCGACACGAAAATTGGGGTGGGCTACAATTCAAAAAAAATCACATTACACCCCCTCTACTCGAAGAGTGATTTCCCAAATTACTCTTGGGCTAACAAGAAAATCTGAGTGACTATGAACGAGAAAAAAAATTGACTTAATAAAAAAACTTTAAAATGACTAAATTTTCTTAACGAGACGCGATAATTACTGCACACTACTACTCCACACGACATACATACCGAAGTATAAAAAGGCTTTTAAGTCCTGGGACTAACATGATGTAGCTCAGTCAAGCTCAAACAAAGACAATGCAAGTCTACGGTATATGCTAGGCTAAACGAGTGAAGCTCATCACCTAATCAACCAAACTACTTAACGTTATGCTTATTAAAATAAGCTAAAAATCTAAAATAACAGAATTGACAAAAGTTCGCCACTCGGAGGCCAATAAACAAAAAGGGTTTCATCCGATATCGGACCTACATCACGATAGAGAGGGTTTTGTACAACAAACGCTGATTGTTGTCCAAAAGGTATCCCACAATACCAAATGCAAGCTAATAAAAGAATGACCCAAAAGGTCGCAAAGTCTCAAATGGCTAATTCTGAAAATTTGTTGACTGTCTCCTCTGCATAACTCGAGGTAGAACTATGGTTTGAGATTAAACTCAAAACGTAAACGTTATAACTAAGACTTAAAAATAATTTGATTAACGAGAAACTGAAATTGTGACATCTCTGGCTCGATTCATCAACAAGGCGTGCGCAACTTAAACTATACTTAACGATACTTAACGGTACTTAACGATACTCTACGATACTTAACGATACTTAACGATACTCAACGATACTCAACGATACTAAACGATAAAATACACGCAACTCTATTGACAAGTCTAACCGAGACAACAACAACACAACGATACCGATACTAAAAATTCAAACTTAATTGACTTAATGAGAAAGAAAAAAAAAAATAAGATAACCGAAAATTTAAAAAGTGAAAATGAACGAAATGAACAAAAGTTAACGAAAGTGCTCGCAGTTTAGGGTCTTACTCGGGACCAAAAACTCGATATACGATAAAAAATTTTGAAAACGTAAGTGACTCAAAAAAAAATAAAAATGAAAATTAAAAAAAGAAACATGAAACGAAAGTGATCGCAGTTTACCGTCTTACTCGGGACAAAAACTCGATATACGATAAAAATTTTGAAAACGTAAGACTCAAAAAAAAAATAAAATGAAAATTGAAAAAAAGAAACATGAAACGAAAGTGATCGCAGTTTACCGTCTTACTCGGGACAAGACACACGATATTCGATAAAATTTTGAAAAAATATACCATTAAAAATGAAAATTTAAAAAGTGGAACGAAAGTGCTCCGCAGTTTAGGGTCTTACTCGGACGAAAGACTTCAAGTCTTTGGCGTGCAAACACCTTTAACGGATACCGGAAGCGTTAGATAACTCAAAAGTTTACTTAGATTTTTCTATTAAATTAAAATGGACCGACAAATTTTGGTGCAATTGGCATAAAATTTTCGATCGATTTTAAAACATAATTTCGTCTAAAACTGTATCACCTACTTCGAAAGTAGCAGGAAAGTTCTACGTAAGTCTAAATGAACTACTTTGTCATAAGCAATTTTAATTCTTTAACGATATCATCATAAATTTTGCGAAAGAGCGGAGCGCGACGAATCAGCTCGCTACGGTCGGCAAACGTAATATCTTCTAATGTATCTTTATTAACGGTACCGGAATATTGATTTCCTTCTAATATCATTTCTCTACCGAAATTCGCGAAATATGGAGTCATACCGGTAACTTCATGAACGGCAGTTCTAACGGCACACGCAACTTTAGGGAGATAACGATCCCAATGTTTATGATTTTCTCTAACATAAGACGCTAACATGGTTTTCAAAACGCGGTTCACACGTTCAACGGGATTAGCTTGGGCGTGATAATACGCGCAATAAAGTATTTGAGTTTTATAAGAGGAAGCTAAATTTCTAAATTCCTTACTACGAAATTGAACACCGTTATCGGTAATTAAGTATTGCGGGGCTCCAAATAACAACAATACATTTTCTTCTAATTTCTGAATTACCTGGGCTGCGGTAGCAGACCTCATCGGGAAAAACAAAGCGAATTTTGTGAAGCAATCTACAACCGATAAAATATACGAAAAACCTCTATTCGATCTGGGAAGCGGACCAACAATATCAACGGATATCATTTGCCAAGGCTTCTTAACTTCTGGGTGACGTGACATAAAACCTGCGGGTTTCTTCTGTTCGGGTTTGTGTTCGACACATACTGAACATCTATTGACGTAATACGCGATATCAACTTTCATTCTAGGCCAAAATAACGTTGCGCGATGCGCTCGTAAGTTTTATAAATTCCTAAATGACCTGAGGTCGGTTTATCATGACCTTCTTCTAAAATTTCTTTTCTACGATATTTCGGTATAACTTCTCCAGTCGTAATCTTTACCATCGAGATCGGGATATTGTAATCTAACGCGTTTAAAAGTTTATTATTTTGAATTCTCCATTCACGAAATTTAATAGGATTTTTCTCAACTCTGGTCATCATTCGATTAAACCATCGATCGATACGTAACTTTATAGGATTTTGACTTAAATTTTGAATATTTTCGGAAGTTTCAGGGGCGGGATTAATTTTGACAGGGTTTATTGAAATAGTCTCTATCTCAGGAACTGAGCGAGACAAGGCGTCAGGGACTAAATGATCTTTACCTTTTCTATGAATAATGTCGAAATCGTAAGGTTGTAAACGAACCATCCATCGGGCAAGTCTGCCTGAAGGTTTTTCTAAATTATTTAACCAAACAAGGGAATGGTGGTCGGTAATAACGGTAAAATGAGAAGCTTCAACGTAAGGTCTTAATTTTTCAACTGCCCAAAGAACAGCTAAACATTCTCTTTCTGTAACGGAATAATTACGTTCGATACGCGTTAGGGATCTACTGATGTAACAGATCACACGTTCTTCATCGTTAATGGTTTGAGTCAAAACAGCGCCTATGCCAAAACCTGAGGCATCTGTTTGAATAGTAAACGGACGTTAAAATCGGGACACGAAAGTATTGGGGCGGAAATCAAATGATCTTTAATAGTCGAAAAAGCGACTTCACATCTCATCCCAAATAAATTTACAATTTTTCTTTAAAAGAGCCGTAAGAGGCGCGGTAATTGACGAGAACTGGGGGATAAATCTTCGATACCAAGAAGCCATACCTATAATTTGTCTAATTTCTTTAGTATTTCGCGGAACAGGCATTTTAATGATAGCCGAAACTTTTTCTGGATCTGCAAGCAGACCTTGAGAATTAATGACGTAACCTAAATATTTGAGTTCTGACTGACAAAAATGACATTTATCTCTACTCAGCGCTAAACCTGCTTCACGTAAGCGTCGTAAGACTTCTTCTAAAATTTCCATATGTTTTTCAAAGTTTGGCGCGCAGATAATAATATCATCTAAATAGACGAACACAAAGGGCTCTAACTTAGGACCTAAAATTTGATCAACCAAACGTTGCCAAGTCGCTGGTGCGTTATGTAAGCCAAAAGGCATTCGAACGAATTGGTATAAACCTCTTCCGGGAATAGTAAACGCGGTATACTGTTTAGAATTTTCATCCAAAGTGATCTGCCAATATGCAGACTTAATATCCAAAGACGTAATAAAACGCGCGTCACGAAGACGATCTAAGATAGCGGTAACATACGGTATAGGGTAAGCATCTTTTTCCGAGACCTGATTAAGTTTTCGAAAATCTACACAAAAAAGATAAGATTGATCTTTTTCTAACTAGGAGGATTGGATTGCTCCAAGCACTCTTACTAGGTTCTATGACACCTAACTTTAACATTTTATCTAACTCAGTATCGATATGTTCTTGAACTTTAGGATTTACGGGTAATATCTTTGTTTAATAGGAGGGGAGGTAGTTTTAATCACGTGTTGGATCAAATCGGTACGACCTAATTCAGGGTTGTTAATTTTAAAATGACTTTCTATAACATTTTCTAAAATTTTGCGTTGACAAACGGTAAGGTTAAAAGTTGATTCTAATGGGGTGACTTTGTCCGTACTTAAAACTGAAATATTTGCATTGGCAAAGTGCCATTGATCGTGACGTAAATCGGGAACGAAGCCGATAGCTTGCCAAAAATCAACTCCAAGAATAAGACATTGTTTAATATCCGGTACTACGATAATTTTTAAACTAACTACGCGATCCTTCAACCTAATGGGGACGGTACAAGTGCCTAAACTGACAATAGATACTCCATTTGCGACAGTGCAAGTGGGTCGAGAATTTCCTTTAACACGTAATTTAATGCCGATAGATTGTAGCATATTCCAACCTTCTTGGCCTAAAATTGTATGACTAGCACCTGAATCTAGTAATGCTAACATACGACAACCTAAAATATTAACGGTAACATGAGGACGTTTATCCTCGGAAGCATTTTCTATAACAAAATCTAAAATAACTTTATTTTTTTCAAAACGGGATTTTCTTTCATCAATTAACTTTGTAATGTAAGTCGAGTTTACAAAGGTACGGGACGGCATTTTACGACTACTTAATGTCGTCCTTCGGGGTTTTCCGAAGCATGGTGTTGATTGCTATTACAAGCGGGACACGTAATGGTGGTAACATCTGGTTTACCACAGCGGTAACAATATTTTTGCCTTTGTGGGTGCGGGCAAACATTCGCAAAATGATTGGGATCATTACAATTCCAACAAGCGTAAACGGTAGCTGTTCTAACTTGACCTAAACTTCGACGATCACTGCCTCGGTTAAAACCTCGGCCTCGGCTTAAGCCTCGACTCGAACTATTATGTTCACGTCCGCGGGACGAAACACTAGCGATAGGGGTACGACGATTATTAATATTATTATTCGGATTACTATTATTATTATTACTTCCATTATTATTATTATTATTTAAATGATTATTATTATTACGATAAAGATTACTATTATTACTTAAATGATTATTATTCTGACTATTACTATTATTACTACTTAAATTTCGATTAATATTTACGTTGGGATTAATGTTTAAATAAGCGAGATCGGTTTCAAGATCATTTTTCTTTCGGGATGGCGGGACGTAACTGTCGATAGCAAATCGTCGTTCCTCAATGGTACGACCATATTCTAATAATTCATCAAATGTACTAATTATCGTTAACCCTAATTGACTCTGATAAAATGGTGTAAGATTTTTTTAAAACAATACGTAATTTTTTCGGTTCGGTAAGCGGTTCTAATAAACGAGAAAACATTGTAGACATAACGGAAATATAAATACTCATATTTTCATCTGAACCTTGAGTTCGACGTTTAATTTCATCTAATAATCTATCATCGTAATCGATTGGTCTAAACTCTTTATTCAAAAGTGAAACTAAATTTTGCCAGGTATGGGCTTTATGTTTATTAGCTCTAAACCAAATTAGAGCTTTACCGGAAAATAAATCGATAGCTTCATCCAATAATTGAACGTACGAAACATTTCGAGCAATTACTAGTTCTTCTACTCGTTCTAAAAATGCCGACAAGGACATCGACCTTGGTTCTGCAGAAAATTTAAGAGACCATTTCACGACAGGGGTTGACTTAACAATAATTTTTCTAACTGGTTCGGGAGAAATTGAACAACTTGGGACAATATTATTTTCGGTAATCGAAACGGGTTCTGACTCGCTAGTCGATAAAAATTTAAATGATTCTGATTTATTTACTAATATTTGATAACGCGACATTAAAATGCTAAGGTCAACATTCAACTGGTGCTTTATCAGCTCGTCTGACGTCACTTCCGGTACACATGCATCTAATCTCGATAAGTAATGTAAAAATTTGGTTTCTATTGTAAGACTTGTTTCTTTTGCTGGTGAAGTTTCAAATGCGACTAATAATTTTTCCAATGAATTTTTGCCGAGTTCGATTGCATCGCAATCTTCTCGAAATGAAAAAGGGTACACGAAACTCTGATCCAAATTACCTTCAGATTCGTTCTTTAAAATTTTTCGTAAGGTGGTTCGAAGGTCCTTAACCAAACCGTCGGCATTGACTCCGCGTTTTTGCAGTTCATATTCTAACTCAACTCGAACTAAGCGCTCTACTATAAATTTAAAACCCATTGTAGATGATAAAAATGGTGACGTAATTGAGTGCAAACAAATCTTAAAATTTATCACGATGACGTAATTTGTGACGACAATAACATGTGCTCACCAAACAGTTCTTTATCGTAAGCTTCAACTATAATATTATATGACGTTAAATAAGTTACAAAATTTGAAATGATTAAAATTTTTGAAAAGTGCAAAACACGTAATTCAAAAATAAAAACACGCGTCGCGGGCGTAAAATTTGTTATTAAAACAGCGGTAAAGCAAAGCCCCACGTTGGGGCCAATTTGTTACGGGCAAAATTCGTCTTCGGCGCACACAGGTGTAACAAAGGCCGAAAGGTGCCGACTAACTCGTCGTGAGGTGTGAGTATAACGAGAGAGTATAAATTTTGGGGTTGTGTGCGCTCAAAAAAAATAACGGGGACGTCGAAATCGCGATAGTCTCGATATAAAAATAAACAAGGGCGCCACTGGCACGATTCTCTGGGTGTAGACGTTACGTAATTCCGTGCGCCAGACCGGAAGAACACCTTAAAATGAAATATTCACCGTCGTTGTCGTACTTTATCCTAGCAAGCGCCACCTTTCTACGTAGCTTTACAAATAAATACCCTGAAAAATAAATGTTAATTCAAACACAAATTTGGGTAACAAAACAATGTATAATGTTGAACGAAACACAGCATAAAAACATACATAGATGGATACATGTAGATAACAATAAAGCAAATAAATGGTAGTATTATAATTTAATAAAGTTTCTACTAAAATGGAGTGCACTCGAGCTAACTGTCTTTGACATGAAAAATAATTGACGGTATATAAAAATCTACTCTTAAAATTAAAACTGATGGTTGTTGACATTAAGAAAAGAAAATAAATATTGACGGTACATAAAAGTTCATGCTTCAAACAAAACTGAAGCAATATTCACACCAAAGTGGCGAAACAAATGAATTTAACAGAACATGAATTTAACAGAAACACTCGGCGTCTAATTATCACACAATATGGTTCAAAATAACTAACCTTAGACAACTTAGTCCCACAGCTGCGCAGACAGGTGATTTGCATAGATAAAGCATATGACGTGGAGGTTGATGACGTCACAGGATCGTTGACGTCTTGAAATTGGTAGAGACGTGGGTGATTTTCGGTAACTTTGCTGGGCACGGTAATGACGTAACTTTTCCCCTAATAGCGGGTTGTTTCCAAAACACAGGAACGACACAGAACGATTTGGTGCACCAATAATTTTTAATTCCCCTAACACGGGTAAATAAGTGTATTATCATAATACACACGGCAATTCAAAATAAACGGTATATAAGATTTGGTGGCACTCGTATTCCATTAATAACTTGACGTCACGTGTCTACAAAGTTAACACCACATTTTGTCTCGAAATTACGATGTTCACTCGCTGAAAGTTGAAGAGTGAATGTTACATTTTGCGTGAGAAGGGATAGCATGAACGCGCTTGGACCAATAGGAAAGCCGCTTACCGGCAGCTGTAAGTTGCAGCTGCGGGTAGCTATCGCAAGCACGTTTCGACTTGTTGAAGGTTGTCTAGCGATAAATGAAATTATAAATTCAAAACTTCTTCCTAAAATGACATCAACCTAACTAAATGCGAAATTAATTTAGATTTTATAAAATTTATAAAATAGCGACACGAAAATTGGGGTGGGCTACAATTCAAAAAAATCACATTACAAGCTTTTTCATAATATTATTCCAGCAAATGTCAACAATGCACAAACCCAAACACCTTTACACTTTTTTAAAGATTACGAATGAAAATGTTTTATATGAGCACTACTTTTTCACTGGAATATTAAAATAAAAATGATTCGCGATTATTAATAAAGCTTCCATCTAGCTTCTACACAAAGATTCGTACTCGACACATCACACTCCGCTCGCGAGATACGATTTTCGCGTACACGGATGTCACTGCTGAGCCTAGCTGAAAAGAAAAAAGTTAGTATAATAATAATTATGTTTTAATTAAATATTTACTAATTAATTCAATCATTTTTTTATTTGGTCTGAATAGGAAAAAATTGCACTACCTAACAATTGATTCCAACATCATTTTGAGTTTTCGATATTGAACGAAGTCCTTGGCTCTTTGACCGATTTGGTTAATCGGCTGGTTTATGGTGATTTTGGTTCTACCGCAGATAAAGTCACTTGAGTCTTTACTTCTTCTTGCAAACTATCGTCATCTGACTTGAACAATTAATGAAAAGTTAAGCCATAAAATTCCAAGAAATATAAAATTATAAACTTCACGTAGAACTGAAAAACATATCAATTACTTTAATCCTAACAGATGAATCAATTATTTTTAACAATTCAAATGTAACAAGTAATGTACTTACCAAACTAATAATAATAATTCATGCATTCAAAGAAAAATGCATTTTTCACAATTTCAAACGATTCACTCGCTACATCACTGGAGAGAAATTTAGATCCACTAACCTGAA
>JARFIX010000266.1:0-65252 GCA_036346125.1 Lycocerus yunnanus
GCGCGGCCGACCAGAGGTCGGCGCCTCGCAAACTAGCAAGTGAAATCGGCCGAAAGGCCGATTTTACCTGCTATAGTTCAATAAATTTGAATTTAAATATATTGTACTAAATGACAACTAATAGTTAAGATGATAAAAAAAAACTGTAAAAAAATTATATTTATTAACATAAAATTATAGAAAAATAAAACATGTACTGAAATTACAGTCAAACAATTATTAGAACGCTTACATAAAAGAAGTGAAAATGATTATTTATAAACTTATTAATATTTTGTTGAATATCCTTTCGCATCAATTACTGCCTGCAATCGTCTTGGCATCGATTCAATTAATTTTTGGGTAATATCTTTTGATATTTTTTCCCATTCCCGTAATAATACGGTTTTTAATGCGTATTTACTCGAAATATGATGCTGTCTAATTTTTCTTTCCAATTCTTGTCACAAATTCTCAATTGGATTGAGGTCCAGTGATTGGGGTGGCGTGTGGAGTTGTTTTGGAACGTGATACAACAGCCATTCTTTTACAAGGTACGATGTATGTTTCGGATCTTGATCTTGTTGAAACATATATCCGTCTTTCAACCCTAAAATTTCGACACTGGGCTCCAAGTTTGTTTGTAGAATATTCATATAACCATACTTATCCATGATGGTGTCGATAAATTGTAACTTTCCCACCCCATTTGCAGACATACAGCCCCAAATCATAAATAATTTCCTCCGCCGTGCTTAACGGTTGCACATAAATTTTCTTTCTGTATTTCTCTATTACGTTTCCTCCACACTATATGCTTCCCATCTGAACCAAATATATTAAATTTACTTTCGTCACTGAAAATTACTTTTTTCCAGAAGTTAAAGTCCTTATTAATGTATTTTTTTGCTAATTGTAATCTTTTATTTCTATTAATCTTATTTATGAATAGTTTCTTACGAGCAACTCTACCGTTATACCCTGCTTTACGTAAAATTTTTGTATAATTTCAGTTGATACAGGTTTACCAATGCGTCTTGAAACCTCGGTCGTTAGTTGTACAAAACACTTCACCAAAATCCAAAACACTTGTTTTGGATTTATCTAATTGCCTAATAATATATTGTTGATCTCTTGGTTTGAGAATATATTTTCTTCTTCGCCCGGTTTTATTTTGAAGATCACCGTCGTTTTAAATTAGTTTATTATATAGTTCACAGCACAAAGTGATCTACCAACAATTTTGGCAGTTTCGCGGTAAGATTTACCTTCACATACCAATTTTAAAATTAATTTACGCTCACTAATTGTCGTTTCACTCGATTTATTAACCATTTTTACAGAATATTAATCGCGATGACGATTTAAACTTTATAAATGCTTATTACGGCGTTCTACGAATAATGAGCTAGGTATTGCGTTAGAAAATTATTAAAATGCATCATTCGCAGTTTAGTGCATATTCATCTAAAGATAGGCGTTCTAATAATTGTTTGAACTGCATTTCTGTTAACTTTTGTTTTCGAATTGTACGCTTACATGGGAAGTTTTTATATTCTGCTTTCTTATATAATCAATTGTAAATTATTGTTTTATCCAATAACAAAAAAATTTTGATTAAAGTAAAATTACTACAATATTCAATCAAATTATTGTATTCTTATAAGGCGTTCTAATAATTCCTGGAGTCACTGTATGTTGGGAAGAAATCTGTGATAAAGTTTAACATGCCTAAGAAACGGCGCAATTGAAGTACGGTTTCAGGCTGCGGAAATTCTAAAATTTGTCTTGTTTTAGATGGTAAAGCTTGAATACCTTTTTCTGAAATTAAATGGCCTAAAATTCAACTGAAGATTGTGCAAAAGTAGATTTGTCTACGTTTAATACTAAACCGAATTCACGTAAATGAGTAAAACTAATTTTAAATGCTGTAAATGCTCTTCTAAATTATGTGATGTGATGCGTCGATGTAAATGAAACAAAAGTCAAATTTGCCTAAAACGGTGTTAATAAAACGTTGAAACGACTGAGCAGCGTTCCGGAGTTAAAGGTCATTGTGGGAAACTCAAATAAACCAAATGGGGTTGTTATCGCTGTCTTGCTGATGTCGTCTGGGTTCATGGGGATCTGATGGTATGCTCTGACTAGATCTAAGGTGGTAAAATAGTTTTACCCTGTAAATTTTGCGTTGCATCATGGATGTTAGGAATAGGATAACGATCGGGGACTGTGATTGCGTTTAACTTGCGGTAATCGCCACAGGGCCTCAAGATTTATCATTCTTCAACATCATATGAAGTGGAGATGACCATTAAGAAGATGAAGGTCTACATATGCCTTGAGCTAGCATGTATTCGAACTCTTTCTTAGCGCATTTTAATTTTCAGAGTCCAAACGTCTGGGTTTGGAAAATACCGGAGGTCCAGTAACGTGCAAGGTATGACACACGTTGTGTTTTGGTGTAGTTTTAAAAATGCAGGTTGTGTTAATTCTGGAAATTGTTGTAATAATTTAAAATTGGAGCTTGTAAATGATCAGGAGAAATTGTTGT
Organism: Lycocerus yunnanus; assembly: GCA_036346125.1. Classification (NCBI taxonomy): domain Eukaryota; kingdom Metazoa; phylum Arthropoda; class Insecta; order Coleoptera; family Cantharidae; genus Lycocerus; species Lycocerus yunnanus. The sequence continues at coordinate 2,531 of JARFIX010000266.1, forward strand.
TAATGTGAGAGATTTATCTTGAATTTTGGAAATTTGGCCTGGTATAGATAAATGGGTTAAGTTATCTATTAAGCATTTGTGTTGTAGGTCGACTAATAAACCAAATTTTGCAAGAAAATCTGCACCAATGATTGGTTTGGTAATATCTGCTACTATGAAGATCCATGGAAATGAACGTCGTAGTCCGAAAGATAAATGCAATAATTGAGTACCATAAGTTTCAATTTTGGAACCATTTGCAGCAAATAATTTTATGGTAGTAAGAACTGGTTTAGGTGACATAAAATGCTTAGGTAATACCGAAACTTCAGCTCCAGTATCAATTAAAATGAAAATTTAGTAAGCGGGTCAACAACGTATAACCGACAATTTGTATGCTCAACAATATCCGTTGTTTGAATACTGCGATCATTTTTAGTTTTCCGAATTTTTAAAATTGCAAGGTGCAACACATTTGTTGGCTTTGTTTTGAACTGACTATGGTACCAGCAAATACCCGTTGGAGATTTTGATTTTGAGAATTTGCGTTTAGACGCGGACGGAGAACGAAAATGAGATTGTGAGCGATTAAAATTGTTTTTAAAATAAGTTTTAACTCTGCTAATTCTAACGATAATTGCGCAACTTGTGACGTTAATGAATGAGAAGTATTCGCATCTGTAGTATTAACGAACAGAAGCTATGGTACTTGCGGTAACTTCTAAAAATCGATCTGCTAAAATTGCTATTTGGTCAAGCGATTGATCGCTGATGGAAAACATAGCCTGCGCTTGTTGCGGTAACCTTTGCAGAAAAAGAGATTTCAGTGCTGTGTCAGCGATGTTTCCGCCTGCTAACTCGCGCATTTGTCTCAGAAGATGCGTAGGTTTTTTATCACCTAATGTTAGTGAAGTTAGAAGAGTGTGCAAACGTGATTGTTCCGACTCTTCGAAACGTTCCAATAATTTTGACTTTAGAGTGTCATATAAATTTTGAATGGGCGGATTCAATATGACGTCTGATATTTGTGCCAAAATTGAGCCTTCTAAAGAAGCTACCACTGTATTGTACTTAGTACGATCATTGGTAATTCTTGAATTCGCAAATTGTGCTTCAATTTGGCAAAACCAAATGCGCGGGTTAGCACGCCAAAAAATCGGAACTTTGACACTGACAGGGGCAAGATTTTGCAGCGGAGGTTCAACGAAAGGAGCAGTGGGAGTAGGGTGAATACCAGGTGCATCAACCATATTTATTAATAAATATAAATATCAAAGAACTACAAAAAAGGCACTTAGCTGTCCTGTCCTGTTGCACTTTGTCTAGAAGCTGGAATGCTGGTATTCTGCTGGATACTGCGTCTCTCGTGTTGGTCAAATTACGTTCACTGCGCCAATAGCGGTCCAATCCAATTAAAAATTTTGATAATAACCAAAGCAGTTGAGATAGAAGTGTTAGTTTCCAAACAGTCCAAATCGGAGGTCACCAATTGTAGAGGATGGATATGTGTATCCTCTCACGTTATAATTTTAAGGTAGCTTGATGTTGGAAATAACTATTTGTTTTATTTAAAATATTATAATTACAAAATTAATAATCGGTTTTAATTGGAACAAAATCTGATTACTAATCATTACTCGATATGGTATCGTTGTTTTCGTACTATCTGATATAATAAACAATAACCTCATGGTTACTGGTTACCATATCAATTTGTGTACCTTCTTTAGAGCTCCCTGATCTCTACATTTATTCTTAAACAGGCTGTGGCGTTGGCCGCCACAGATTCAAAATTTCGACGTGTGACAATTGTCCAAGTTCTCGACGTTGCATAAAATGTTTTCATACCTCATGTCTTCAAAATACACCTATCCCCCGATTTACACGGTAGATACGTTCCTGAGAAAACGTGTAAATCAAAAATTAAAATTTTCAAGTCAAAACCGTGTAAATCGAAAAGCTTGCAGAAAATGCATAATTTTGCTATTTAAAGTTGTGATTTTTCAATATTTTTAGGTGTACACAGAAATAAAAATAAAATGAGAACACACACAGAAATACAGACACGTGTGCATGTGCAGCAAGTCAGCACATAAGCTCAGGATTTCCGTGAGATGTGTACACAGCGCACGTGTTCAAACACAGTAGCATTTAGTAGGGTGCGATAAAACAAAAAAACTTATTTGGAAAACCGTGTAAAAGCGAAAACGTGTAAAACAAGTACCGTGTAAATCGGAGGATAGGTGTATACTCGTATAGCATGGGTGTACCTTTGGCTTTCCTTTAATACCGGTCTGCCTACGAACTTTGTCTAATATAAAATGGCGTCAAGACTTGAGAAAAAATTCAACAACTCCTGTCATCAATAATATTCAATTTTTTAACAAATAGCAACGCCAAAATTTGAATTTGAAGAAATTAAAAATTAATTAAATTATATTTTCTTTTCAGTTTTCTTAATCTTTTAAGTTTAATTTCTAAAAAAAAAGAAAAGAATCGTAAATGTCAAGTTATAAAGCTGAGTCCGTCACTCACTCACTCATAATTTATAGGGCATATGTAGGGAGGTCGTGGAGAGCTGAAATTTGGCGGGTAGGTGGGAATCGACGGGGATTGAACGGGAAAATTGTCAGATTTTCGGCAGGGGCACCAAAGGAGTCGAAACGGGAGCCGAAAGGAGCCGAAAAAATGTGGAATTCCAACTAGAAGGACAAAATTTTGTGGGCAGGTTGGGGCGAAGGCCGAGAGCGCGAAACCGATTTTACTTTTTTTAAATTTTTTCTCGGGCGCCCTCCACAACACTTGAGCTTTGTACTTCGTTTTTTCGCTACTTCTTCCACAGTTTTTCGAAGATTTCGATTAAATTTGGGGAGAGGGTGTAAGACGGAAAAATGGGGTTTTTGTCGGAATTAACTTTTTGAAATTTTGCTCCGATTTTATTTTAGAGCGCATGCAAAATTTTTCCATTGAAACGCAATGGTGGCTTCGTTTGAAGACCGATCTTTGCGTTTTGGGCTCGATCGGTTTGCCTCAATTTTATATTTGCATTTTGCAAAAAATGGTAGTAGCGCATCGGGAAAGTCCTCTTTTGTGCCCTCAAATTTAATTAGTTGCGCGCCGCACTGTTTTGTACGTGGCTGCGCCGTTTCGAACCCGAATCGAATCGCGTTTGCGCGTACGCTGAGAGCAGGATCATGTCGATAATTTTGAAATGAATCGGTCGAGTAGTTTTCAAATGGCAGTGAACACGGACTTTGAAAAAGTAGTTTTGAGAAAAACGCGTTTAAAGTTTATGAAGCAAAAAGTGAAACAATACTAATTAACAAGTTATTAATTAGTTATTGTTTAACTAATTAAACAATAACTTCAAGAATATTGCTTAGATCGGATTAAAATTTTGAGGACATATTCTTGAAATGTTAAACAATAGAATAAACAAAAAAAAAAAACGATTTTTCGAAAGTGAAAACCCAGACCCCGCCCTTAATAATAGGAATATCAGGGGCTTGTCGATGTGACGAAATTACAAAGATGACGGTTGATGATGTAGAAGATAAGGGAGGATATCTGTATGTTATGTTACTGGATACAAAAACAAACGTATCGAGAAGCTTCACGATTGTTACTGAAGGGTTTTCGTTAAATGTTCTTGAACTTTACAGAAAATACGTATCTTTAAGACCCCAAATTATATCACATCGAAGATTCTTTCTGAATTACAAGAATGAAAAATGTACTAGCCAACCAGTTGGCATTAACACCTTATCTAAGATACCTCAAAAAGTGGCGTCTTTCTTGAACCTGCCTGAAGCTCAATTATATACAGGACATAGTATGAGACGCACTTCAGCTACTCTTCTGGCAAACGCAGGGGCTGATATTTTAACATTGAAACGTCACGGTGGTTGGAAATCATCCACGGTGGCGGAAGGTTATGTACAAGATTCAGTTTCCAACAAGATTGATATAGCCAAGAAGATACAGGGCCCGGTTAAACAAACAACAAATTATTCTTCACCCTCGACTACTGTTGATCAAACGGTTGGATCTGTTCATGATTCGTCAAATATGCTTTCTAGTACTACAACAACTATAACGTCCAATAACCCAAATCAGCCTGAAACCAATAACAGAATAATGTCCTTTAACTTCCAGATTAATGTAAATATTAATTAATCACGTTGATCTGTTTAATATAAATTAATAAAAATGTATTAGTACGCGTGTTTTATTTTTAACTTTGAGTGAGCTAAAGCATTTTAGCGTGAGTTTTAATGTTTTAGCTCACTCCGTGACTTATACGTTAGTTTATTGGTTTAAAATCGCCATAGTTATGAGCCTATTATCATGAGGTGTTGGATAAAAATATTAGAAATATTAAAACCTAGCAGTTAATGGGAAAGTCATGTGATGTCACATCATTTTTTAGAAAACTTTGTTTTTTTCAAAATATCACCTCACCATCAATATCACCATCAATCTAATCACCTCTTAAAACATTTGCAACCAACCTGCCAAATTTCAAGTCAATCGGTTAATGCGTTTTTCCGAAATCGTGGACGAAAAAATCGTTCACACACATACACACATATCCAGACATCATTCCAAAAATTGTCTTAAACGACTTCTATGGACTCATAGACCATGAGAAAATGCTAACTCAAAATTTTATTTTATTTTATTTTGGTAAAACGGATTGTGAGGACTTCCAGAATGGAAGTGGTTATATTCCGACAGGAATGAAAACCAGTGTTGATTGATATCATCATTTCCTTCATGAGTTAGGTCGTTGACTTGTTCCGGCCCATCTCTTCCTCGGTCTTCCTACATCTCTGCGTCCTTGAGGATGGTATTTATAGATTTGTCATCAAAATAGAACGTAACAAGAAATTAACCAAATCATTATCACCCCTATTCTGTAACTTTTCGTTATCGTAACGAATTTCGTTGAGTTTTGTTTCGTAGAGAAGTATTGAACGAATTCGTTCAGAATCGTATTCTGTAACCGAACTCTAACGAATTCGTTACGGGCTTCATTCGTACATGAATCTCAACGAAAACGCTAAGCGTTTTTGACACGATTAATTCCGAAGTTGTACTCGTGCCGCGCACTAGCTATCTTCGGATTTTAAATTTTAAAAATTATTATAAAAACGAAAAATTATTGGCCTGTAAAAACTTGATAACGTAATCGGATTTTGTATGTAATCGATTAATAGTACGTTAAAAGCTTAACCGTTTTTGTAATCAAATCAACAGAAACTTAACCTACAAATGGACGGCCTTTTCCAGAAAAAAACCAACTTACGAAACCAAAAATTTTAGTTCTTGGGAATATTTGATTCAAAATCTAATAAAGTATTGTGCAAAAAGTACCAATCCCCAGCTAAAATCCCGAATTTTATCTTAATTTTGAAGAATTAGAATGAATATTTGTTTTAGTATATTATTAGGTAATAATTGTTATTTGAATTCTTAAGTTCAAATAAATGAAATATCTATAAAGGAATAAAGGAAATAAAAAGTTCTAGTATTGTAGGTGTAAATATTTTATTAAATTAAAAATTAATTAAGTATAATTATTAACAATAAAATTATTTCTTCTTATTTTTCTAATTATTCTTCTTATTATTGCTGTGCACGAGCGTTGGCATTTATATTGCAGCATAATGAATAGATCCAGGATGTTTTGGATTTACGGCCAGTAATTTCAGATTTGCTTCACATATTAGTTGAACATTTATACTGTGATAAGCTTTTCTATTAACACATAAATATCCGGGAACTGTTCATCGTTGTTGGAAGGGCCCACGATTGCTATATGCAAACCTTCTATCACACAACTACCCAGGTAACACACGATCGGATATTATACGTATATTTCTGGTATATATAGTATATTTTTGGGATACGTTTAATTTTGATTAGTTTATTATACGTTTAAAATATAAAACTATATACCAAACTTAAAATATTCGTATATTATACAATGTTTATAGACTATATATTTAATATGGTACAATTATGATCTACGAAATATGTTGAATATACGTATGATATATTCGAATATATTTAAATCTTTTTTGCTATTATAATCCAATAACGTAGAAATTTGAATTAGAAAATTTGTTTAGTAAATGTATATAAATACATCTAAATATTTCAAATACACAATAGTATAATTTTGGAATAAGATATACATTGAATAAATGTTTAATGCAGACGCATGCATTTAAAATCTTTTTTTTTTTACTTTTCATCTTGAAACGTAAGATATTGAGCTAGAGAATTCGTTTAATAGATGTATATAATATACTTATAAGTTACCAAATGTGGAATAGTATAATTTTGGAATATAGCATACGCCGAAAAAGCGTTTCTTGTAGACGTATATGCATTTAAAATATTTTTTTAATTTTAATCTAAAAACGTAAAATATTAAGCTAGAATATTTGTTTTATAAAAGTATACCGATGTATAATACGCAATGCTGTATTAAACATAAAAATTGTCAAGACTAAACGTTACAATCGTCGATAAAACGTATAGTCACAACGTATATAACAGGTCTTTTTGATTATAAAGTATCCGAATATATAGACGTATGCAGGTATACATATATTATACGTATTTGATGTACGCATATTATCCGTGGTAGTAGTTTGTCGATAAACTGTATTAAAACGTATAATGTCCGTCTTTTGGTCACGGCGTATCCTAATATATAGACAAATATAGTGTACATATATTATACATAATGAAAACGTATATAATCGGTCTGTTTGGTTATGGTGTATGTTTCGTTTGTTGCGTGCATATTATATTATACGTTACTTAATGTAAGTTACCATATGCGATATTCTGAAATATGTTACACGTTGCATAAATGTTTCATATAGACGTTTGCACTTAATATAATTTTTCAAAATTCAGTCTAGAAACGGAGTTACTTCAAGCTACCTTCAAGCACCTACAAACTTCAAAAGCTACCTGAAGGCTTAATACTATAAACGAAAGATATAGTATCTCTTCTTTCATCTCTTTCATCTATGCTTAATATTAACAGACCTAAGCCCTAAGCTAGATTTACTTGTAATATTTAAATAATTGTTAATGTATAGGGTTCATATGCCGTTATTTGCATTTAACAGAAAAATCGGGAAAATTGATTATAATGATAATATATGTAGTTATAAATATCAAATATCAGCATTCATATCATATAATATCATATATCAAGAGATAGTCTCATCTATGATTAACATTGAAAATAACTGTTACAAAATATGCAAAATATGCACTTGGGCAAAAAATTACATTTTTTACTGTTTTTTCTGTTAGCATTTTGGAAAGTATTGTTTGATTGGTCGATTTCCTTTTCCAACGATGGTCAAGAATCTCTAAAATCCCATATAACGATTCCACCGCTGGGCAGGTAGATTGGTCAAAAATGTAATCTTTTAATTGTTAAGTCTATATAAACAGTTCTAAACATAGATAAGAGATATACAGGGTTACGTATGAATTATAGAGAGTTTTATCAAAAATTTTGATTAGAAAAGCTATAAAAAATTAGCGATATTTTTAACAATGCCATTTTCGATCTATTTAAAATTACAATTCTCCACATTCTATTAGCTCGTGCCACGGTGAAATAGAATCGGCAATCATCATTAATTTTTTAAATTATTTTAAAAGGTTACAAAAATATAGTAATGCATGTCTATAATACATCGCTACGTTGCAGTGCCACTTCTATTACCAGGGTTTTAGTATGCAAATAACTGCCCATATAATCAACCCATTGAGTAGTCGTGAACATCAGGTACAAAAATGGTGTAGTAAAATAAAATTATTTCCCAAATTTTTAAAAATAAAATTCAAACTAGATTAGAGTCAATGTGCCTATTTCTTGCATTATCAAAACTATTAATGATATTTTTGTAACTGTTTAATTATATGGGAATACTTCAAGTGATTTGTACTGCACATAATGAACATTTTAATTGTTGTGCAATTTTCCGTTGTGTTACACCTTAAAATACCGTTGAGTTAAGGAATATTTTGAATTATAATCCTTTGCCAGATATGCATTTCAATAGAATAATTAAAAAATTCAGGACCATTAAAAAATTCAAAAGATGGAAGGCTACAGAATTTAGATTTTTTCTTTTATATGGTGGACCCATTTTATTAAAAAATAATGTCGGTAGCAAAACATATAAACATTTTTTACTGCTTCATGCAGCTGCATTCATTTTGTCAAATGCTTATTTTTCAAAAATGTATATAAATGAGGCCAAAAACGCCTTACATATATTTGTCAATTCCTGTCCTGATATATACGATGAATATTTTGTTGTTTACAATATTCATTCGTTAATTCATATATGCAGCGATGTAGAACGATATGGTCCATTAGAAAGCTATAGTTGCTTTGAATTTGAAAATTGTTTAGGAAAATTAAAAAGAAAAATAAGAGGACAAAAATTACCTTTACAACAAATTTTCAATCGCATTAAAGAAACGGATTTTAGTGTTACCAATAATCACCAGAAAATTATTGATAAATCTGAAGTGATTGTTGATGAAAAATTCGCCGAAGAAATTAATTATTTCAAATGCATCAAAGCTAATAGTAATGATTTAGACTTATCAATTAAAAGTCCTAACAATGTTGTGTTCGCCAACCATAAAGTTTTTATAATTACCACAATTTTTATTTAAATGGTAACTACCAGTGTACCGGCGTTCCATTTAAATACATGTACGATTTGTACAAATACCCAATAGCATCATCAAAATTAAATATTTATTATGTTTGCCATGAGAGTAAACAGCATGAAAATTTTGCTTTCTCACAAATAGAGTTTAAATGCGTTGCTATTAACTATAAGAGTGGTTATGCAATTTTTCCTATTATACATCAAAAGTTTTAATGTGACAATTTTATCAATAATAATAATAATTATAATTCAATATAATGTATCCGTTTCTCGCATCCCACTCTCCAAGCTTATATATACTATATATATAATGTATAATATGCAAATGCAAAAACTGAAAAAAATTAGGAGTACCTATTATCTATTGTAAAATTATTTTCTGTTTTTAATTGTTTTAAATAAATGCTCATAATTACTACCAATTTTTTTTATCAGAATTTCGCCATAATTTTTTTAACCCATTATTGTAAATCAACAAGCTCCTAATGACTGTCATGTTTATGACAGGTAAAATAACCTAAAACTAACGTAATAACCTTCATGGATAGATGGATACAGTGCTCCGCTGAAGGTCTGGATATCGTGAGTTCGAACCCCGACGAGGTCCAAAAAAAGTAAGTAAAATTTAGTAAATAAATTTAAAATTGAGGTAAACACTAAACTTACAATTGTAATTTTACAGGCAATAGTATACTCACGCAGCAGTGCAAACAATTAATTGTGATTTTAAATGACCTTACTTACATTAAGAAATAACTTGATGAAATAATAAATTTACAGTAAAAATTCTGAAAACAATAATTATTTTTATTAATAATTTTGCATACCAAAACTGTAAGAAATACGTTTTCATTATACGGTTTATCGACGTAGTCCTGTAATGGATAATATACGTACATCACGTACGTATAATATAAGTACACTATATACGTTTATATATTTGGATACGGCATGACCAAAAAGACGGATAATATACGTTTTCATTATACGGTTTATCCACGTAGTTCTGAAATGGATAATATACGTACATCAGGTACGTATAATATAAGTACACTATATACGTCTATATATTTGGATACGCCATGACCAAAAAGACCGATAATATACGTTTTCATTATACGGTTTATCGACGTAGTTCTGAAATGGATAATATACGTACATCACGTACGTATAATATAAGTACACTATATACGTCTATATATTTGGATACGCAATGAACAAAAGACTTGTTACATACGTTATGATTATACGTTTTATCGACGATTGTAACGTTTGGTATTAACGTATTTTATTCGTTGAATATACTATTGTGTGTTACCTGGGTATGATCGGTGCAAATTTTTCATAAAGGTCGCGTTTAACTATTTGTCTTTCAGCATTAGTTAATGGAAATTGAATCCAAATGTTTAATAAATTGTTGTACAATGCATCGGTGACTTTATTAGTGCATCGGCTTACATTAACCTGATTTAGGCCAAACAAGTAACTTGCATCTACAGACTTTTGATGTTGCTTTTTCTTCAACGTGTACCATAATTATTGTAATTAACGTACTAACCAAAGCTTTAACAAGTTTTATCAAAAGTCAAAACAGCATTCAAAACTTATTTTCTAGCAAATTGAATAGGTTACTTGTATCTCGAAGGCGACCATAGTGATTTCTTAAATTGTTCCTAAACACAAATTATAAATTATTGATATTATTGACGATATTTTTAGAAAGTTAGTGATTATTGTAAAAATTTCGTTTCATACCTGTTTATATTTTGTGGTTGTTCATATATAAGAATAATCTGTAACAATTCTGGATCCATTTTATATAGGAATTAACAACTATGTTTCGACTTTTTAATTATTTTTCACTACTTATATTACTTTGAATGTCGATTACTAACCTCAAAATACAATCTGTCACTTCTTAACGAATTCGTAATATGCTCAACGACACCTCAAGAGCATTCGTTCAATAATTCCGTAATAACGAAGTTGGTAACGAATGCAGTCGTGTAGTGAATACCAATTCGACAACTGAACTACGTTTTCAACGAAACGTAACGAAACCGCTTAACGAACGGCTTACAGAATAGGGTGTATATGTTATGTCAGTCACCAAAGTGATTAGTTAGTCACCAAAGTGAATTTTAAAACATTAAAATAAAAATACACATTCTTGTAATATAATTATTACTATAGTTTTTGTTTTCAGAACGATATTATAAATTATTAAATAATGTAAAATCAATAAAACTAGAAATGATTATTATTTTGTAGTTACCATAATTACTATATACATAGTTTTTTCAAACTCAAAAAATTGTTAATAAATAATTCTGAAAACACAGCGTGTTTTCGAAAATATCAAATTATTACGTGAACATTAGTTTTGCAATAAGTTTTGCTAATATTGCCAAACATTACATATGGCATTATTATAGAATAGCCACAAATCCATATAACACTTGGTATCAATACAATCTCTTAACATCTCAGTCCATCATAACATATACAATACATGTATGAACAAAATATAATGCTTTAGCTAATACGCAGCTTGTGTTAATATCAACTTTATAAATAGTTTTGTAAAATTTACTACATTTTGTATATTGACATTAACTTTCGGGACATCATGTATACGCGTTTGGTAAAAGTACATACCTTGGCACGTAGAATGAAATTACATTTCATAAAAGGTATAGAATTTGTTAGAAAATTATTGAGTTAATCTAAAAGCGTTAGTGTTCGGTAAGTGAAATGGATAAAAATGAACGCATGAACAGTATAAATGGCATAAAGCCACTATATTCTGTAGCAAAATTATTTGGTTTGGTACCACCCTACCATGCTATGAATCGCAAATTGCTAATTAAAAATAGATTTTTTGCAATAGTGCGTACAGTTATAATATCGGCATGTTTTGTGGCTTCATTATATTTTATTATTAAAACAAATGCATTCCAGTCGAAAGCTTTGTTTATGGTTCTTTTATTATCTCATGCAGCTGCAACATTTCAATATGTAATATCAGTATTAATTCCTGCGTTCTGGCAAAACACTAAAATTTATCAATTTATTTCAAACTTTTACCAAGTGGATAAACAGTTTCCACAAAATATAAAAAATGTAGCCACAAAAAAAATAAATGTATTTATGCTGGAAATAATAACAACACATTTAGCGTATTTGGTGATTTGTGCTGGCGATTTGTATTTTCACATACAACTTATAGGCATCATGTATTTTGTTTACAATCGCCTACTAAAACGCATCCTAACGTATTTAATTTTAATTGGTACTCACTTAATGTACAATTATTGCTTATGCATTAAACTTCGTTTCCAAAAATTAAATGTGATTTTAAAGGATTTGGTACATGATCATACTCAAAAATTGGCTGCTACAAATTATAATAATCGCTACTACACTGAAAGTAACAGTTTACCAACAATATGTAGTGATATACGAAAATAAGAGTTGCTTATAATTTACTAACTAATATGGTTTTACAATTTAGTACAACATTTGGCTTTCAAATAATGTTTCTCTACGTATACATAGCAATCATTGCACTTGAAGTAATAGGAAATGCAATTCATAGCGACGGTTCCAATTGGTCGCACTTATATTTCTTTGATGCAGTTAATACAGTAAGTATTGTTTAATTTGAATACTAAGTTCGGAAATTCCAATACGCGCAGCGCAACGCGACAATTGTATAGGGGCTGCAATGTTTATCAGAGCTCCATTTTTTCTACAGATACTTTTTAATAGTTTCAATATTCAGTTTACTAATTTTTAATTTTATATGGAAACAACTGATCATTCTTTATATTATTGTCATAAAAGATAAGCAACCAGGTTTCTTGATTTATAACATCCATAATTAAGGGAGACCTATCACATCCTTGGTTATTGTTTATTTCATCATCATCATCTGCACGTGATAGACTTGTAGTCTTACGCCACATTATTTATTTAGTTTTAGTTAAGAAGGGTTATAAACGAAAGCAATGTAAAAACCAAAATTATAATTACGAAGACCTTAGTGGGCCAACTCTGACTTGCGGCAACATTTACGAAGTAGGTCAGCAAAACGCATTTCATTAGAATTGTAAAAAAATAAACATTTTTTCAAATTTTATTAAACTTGAAACCTTTTAAAATATTTTATTCAACATACTGTTTGGTCCTGAACGCATCATAGTGCAGCGTCCTTTGTTGGTTTGTTAAAGAAGTTGAATTTGCTTTCTATTGTCGATTGTGCGCAACGTTGATAGCGAACTTTTTCCAAAATTTCCTCTTCCTATTGCCACCATAAAAGCAACAAAAAAGCGTATTCCAGTTTCTGCAATGTCTTCTGGTTTGACATTCTAATCTACGAAGATCTATTCTATTCATAGGTATTGAATTCTTTCTTTTTTTGAACAAGCAAAAAAATTTTTTGTTTTCCTGGGATGAAAAGGAAGGATGTCGTGTCACAGCCACTAATCACATGTAAACACAGGATGTTTTTGGTTTTTCTTTCACTCTGAAACTGAAATAGCTTTACACTCTTTCAGCAGTGTTGCTTCTCTCCGGATTACAAAGGTAGATCTTAAATTTGGTGATTCCAATGCTGTCAGCAGACTTAAATCATTTAATAAGTCGGTCATTTGACCGACGTTTTCACCAATGATAAAAACTGGATTGAATGAGAGCAGAAGTAAATCGCTGTGTTGACAATCAAGCCATCTTCTTTTAAGCCTACTTGATGTAAAAGCTGCATATTCAAATTTTTTGTCATCGTTTCCAGTTGGCTAAAGACCCCTTTTTAATCTCTATTGAGTGGACTAGACTGGCGCGCAGAAACATTTATAAAATAGCTCTTACTTACCTTTACTTTTTTGCCTTTTTACTTTCCCATTTACGTAGTTAAAGGAAAGGATTGCAATCGAATAAAAAAAAGTTTTGAGTTAGCATTTTTCCCATGAGTCCTATGAGTCCATAGAAGTCGTTTAAAACAATTTTTGGAATGATGTCCAGATGTGCGTGTGTGTGGATGTGCCCGTTTCTTTCGTCCACAAATTTGGACAAACGCATGCGCCGCTTGGGTTGAAATTTGGCAAACCGTCTCAAGAGCTGATTAGATTTATTTGTTTATTATTATATTATATTATTTTATTTGTTTATTATTGTTATTTTGATAAACCTAGTAGTGAATGGGAAAGACATGTGATGTCACAACAGATCACTACAACAGAACAGATTTTTATCTTTACAAGTAAAGATCCAAAGAAATATCGAAAAACATTAAAATTGAAAAATCTGACTTAGGATATGAAAGAATTGAATATGAGCATAATTTGTTGATTCGTACAGGGTATGGTTTTAAATGAGTTTCCATATTTGTAAACTTGAATCTTTTACACTGCATGAAAAAATAATTATATAATATTGCATATTGCATATTATTATAATTTGATCAAAATGTTTTTTAATTTCAGATAATGGGAATAGTTTTGGCTGTCACATGCCAGATGTCTAAAAAAGAATCTGAAGAAACCATAACAGTGTGTTACAATTTATTGCTTGATATACCAGCTGAAAGTAGCAATAAAATTGATCGCATGATACGAACAGAACTTATTTTACTTGCACAAGAAGCAACAGATCAAGGCCCTGGTTTTACTGCTGCAGGTTTCTTTCCCATAGATTACAGTATGTTGTTTGGCCTTATAGGTACAGTTACATCTTATGTTGTAGTACTTATTCAAGTTATGTAATTTAATACAGTATTAGCCAATATTATAGCAACTATATGTTATAAAACAGTAGTTCACAATTTGCTTATCATAGTTTGTATATTTTTACATTATTATCACATATATATTACGCGAAAGTATTGTTTTCTTCTTATACCTTGAAAGGAAGAAGTATTGTTTTCGTGCAGAAAAAAAATTAAGATTTTGTTGGATTTACACTTATTGAGGTCCCATGAGTGAAACAATACCATTTCCAAAGATGTCTGTATGTGTGTGTGCGCGCGCTCTACAGCAAAATCTAATAGGAATTTAGAAACCAAATTTGGGATTTCTTTCCTTATATTGAAACTTAGAACTGATTAGCTTTTGGTTACAATTGGTTCATGGGAACTCTTTGTTTTATTTTTTTAAATCCTACGTATGTTTTAAATACGTAGGAAGACCGAGGAAGAGATGGGCCAGAACAGGTCGAAGACCGAATCCATGATGGAAATAATGATGATATTATTTAATATTATTTTTTAATTAATATTTCAAAAAGTACAAAATGCTCGGAAGTGACTGCGCCATAGCAGTACCTTGTCAGTTTGGCACTTAATTCTGGTATATCCCGTAGAGCCAGTATCGCATATTTTAGATTTTTTAGCTTTAGCGTAGTTACTTCTGTTATTTGTAGTATGCTTTGCCACATCTAAAAATTGACAACGTTTATATTTTAATCTTGTGCATTTATTAATTTTAATTATTAAACGATTTGACTAAAACAAAATGCTTATCTACTTTTATTATTATTATAAGCTTTACATTCCCGTAGGAATATTACTCTCCTATTGCTAGGATTTACAAATCGTTTTAATGATGAGGATTAGTCCCCGTATAACATACTGTAATATCTGCCTTGCTGAATAATTATCGCCCCACGTTGGTGAAGCCAAATTTGTAATGATAGTTGCAAATTTGTAATGATATCTCCGACGTAAATAATAATTGATAATTGCAAAATAAACCAACCTGAATTGCATGTAAAATTGCCAACGGTAGATGAAATGCCACCTGTGATGTACCTACTTTTGCTGCTTCTTTAACTGCAATCTTGAAAAGAAAACTTCGCTTCTGTTACTGTGAATAAACTGTTTTTGAATTTTTAAATAAACTCCCGCAAAAACTTGGCGTTTTGTGTTGAAATCTGTATTAACTTTAATAATATTTTTTACAAAAATTGACTAAAGATGTCACCAAAGTAGTTTCTTTCTTTATTAATCTATTGTGTAGTGATGTGTTCGTGTTAGGAATAATACTAAGAAAACAAGTGGCCATTTAAATTAAAATTACTTAAAACTAATTAAACTAAAGCGTTGTAAAATCGTTCATGTTATACGTTTTAAATTAAAGAATTAACAAACCGGTGCACGATCAGCTGATTACCAGGTCATTGCTTCCTCTTCAATACGCAGTGGTTCCAAACATGTAATCTTGTTGGACATCGTCATCAACATTCTCACAGGTAAATACGAAATTTTCTTTAATAACTTTTTCTCCGTTGCACTTTCTTTAAATCACTTTTTGTTACATAAAATATCTATAGCGTCACTAGTAGTTGCATGTTGTATGTCGACAAAATTATTTTATAATTTATTGTTCATTTTGAAATTTTTTAGGAACGAAATTTTTTACGTCCTATCTGGGCAAGTGAAAAAGGTCGACTCATCGTATTTTCGCATCGCGAAGCCTATTAAATTGAGGATTTCTACTTTATAACTGGGTTTTCCAACAAAACTCGATTCCAATTGGCTGAAAATTCTTATCAAACGGATCCTTTTGAAACTTTCACGAAAATTAAAGACTACTAAGCAGTTCCACACAAAATTGTTAGAAAAATTCCAAGTTCACTGGTCGTTCCACAAGCATCTGTCAAAGTACGAATTCTTTCTTTGCACTCCATGTTTATTTCCACACACTTTCCCTATCATAACCACTTGCGTAACACTTAGTTTTTAATTCCTCATCTTACAATACTAATCTCACTTAAATCCTTATCCTATTAACAAATCTATTACTAAAATTAAAAATCTGACAGGTTTGCAGGTTACAATTTCACATTTTTCAATGTAGAAGATTCAATTTTGCATCTACCATCCTCACTTGGATAGCAAATCGTTCTACAAATTAATCCTCAACTTTTGGTATGCCTTATGATCTAATTACAATTTTTTATGTTATCTAAATCTCTCTTTTTTAGATTTTCCGAAGGATGAAATTTTCTTTTGCTCATTTTAGCTTTATTTGAATCTTTTGGATTTTGGATTCACTTACAATAGTGCCAAGAAATGCGGACGCTGCTATTGGATATGCAAAACAATTCCAACTTTTATCTGTGCTACCCGTAGGATAAATTTTAATTTTTAGAATGCTAACTGCTCTGGCCAGCTTATGAAATGAAATTTTGTATTCAAAATGGCTCCAATGGTATGCCATGAACCTTCTATAAATGCTACATGCCAAATATTAACAACCCGTTCCAACAAAAAGTTCCATCCGAGGTTACACTTTATCTATCGAAGCTGCGGTTTTTTAACCGGAAGATGCAATTTACTTTATTAAGGTTATTTATCTTAGTTTTTTAAGTTGATA
The DNA here is from genome assembly GCA_036346125.1 of Lycocerus yunnanus. Classification (NCBI taxonomy): domain Eukaryota; kingdom Metazoa; phylum Arthropoda; class Insecta; order Coleoptera; family Cantharidae; genus Lycocerus; species Lycocerus yunnanus. The sequence continues at coordinate 19,608 of JARFIX010000266.1, forward strand.
ACATGACAATACATTACAATTGTCTTTTCAAGATTCGCTTTTTGGTATGCTGTCTATTTCGTTTCGTGTGAATCAGCGCTTCTTTCACTATTTCCCTCCATGAAGTCCTGTCCTGTACTTTCTCCCGCCACTCGTTAACTTTCATCGCCTTCAAGTCGCACAATACCTGGTCCCACCATCTAGTTCTTGGTCTTCCTCTCGTTCTGTTGTCAATCGGTTTCCATAGGGTTATCTTTTTCACCACATTGTCGTCGTCTCCTCTCATGACGTGACCCATCATCTCAGTCTCTGCGATTTAATGAATTTGACTATATTTTCACCCTTCATCTCGTCTTTGATTTCGTGGTTCACCATTTCGTCTTTTTTAGTGCCAAGTATGGTACGTAATATCTTTCTTTTAAGAACCAATAGTGTTTCCGCCTCCATCTGCGACATGCAAATCGTCTCAGCCGCATACGTAATTACCGGCCTGATCAGCGTCTTATAGATCTTCAGTTTCGTCGCTCTCGTTAACATCTTGTCTTTAAGTAGAGGTTTGTTAGTGTAGTACGCTCTATTACCTAATTGGACCCTTCTTCTGACTTCCTTCATTCTATTGTCATTTCTGTCAATATTTATTCCAAGGTAGTTGAAGTCTTTCACTTCTTCGAATGAGTAATCGCCTATCTCTAGATCCTTCGTACTATCTGGTGGATCTTTTGTGCACCGCATATATTTTGTCTTCTTCTCACTAATCCTAAGACCCATTCGTTTTGCGGCTTTCTCCATTTCTTTAAATATTTCTATCAATCTCTTGGGTGCTCTTGCTATGATCAAGATGTCATCCGCATAGGCAAGTATCTGTCCCTCTCTAGTAGTAATCGATCCTTTGATGTCCATTCTTTGTGTTATTTTCTCTAGGACAATGTTAAATAGCAAAGCCGATAGAGCGTCGCCCTGTCTCACCCCGTTGTTTATCTCAAAACTTTCCGTTTCACCTTTCGCTGTTCTTACGCTTGCCATTGTTTGTCTCATTGTCATTTGGGTCAATCTTATTAGTTTGCTAGGGATCTCCATTTCTTCCATTGCTTTAAACAGTTTCTTTCTGTCCACCTTGTCAAATGCCTGTTGGAAGTCTACAAATAGCATATGCAGGTCGATATCATGTTCCTTCGCTTTCTCTATCGTACGCTTTACAGTGGTATCGCACCTACTGTTGACTTTCCTTCCATGAAGCCAAATTGGTACTCCCCTATTATATCCTTCGCATATTCTTTCAATCTTTTATATATCATTGTTGACAGTATTTTATGTGGAGTTGAGAAGAGTTATGCCTCTATAATTTGCACATTGTTCAGGATCTCCTTTCTTTTTTATAGGCACTATGACACCATCTCTCCATTTTGTTGGCATTCTCTCTTCGGTCCACACCTGCTGAACCAGATCACACATTCTATCCTGAAGTTCTACCCCTCCGTACTTAACAAGTTCTATACCTATTTCGTCTTTTCCGGGTGATTTTCCATTTTTCATTTTATGTATTACTCCCATTATTTCTTCGTGTGTTGGTGGGGGCACCTCGCCTTTATCGTCTTTCGCTATTACTTCTGTTACTATCTCTTCCTCTTGTTCATTTAGCAGTTTTTGAAAGTGGTCAATCCAGATCCGCTTAACTCTATCGGTATTGTGTTGTACTCTGCCTTCTTCGTCTTTCATCCCTCTTGGTTTTACTTTATTTACCTGTTTTTGGTTTTTTAACAATTGATAGAAAGTTTTTGTGTTGTTGAATTTGTTACTATTTTCAATTTCTTCCATTTTTTTCATAAACCATGTGTTCTTTTTTTGTTTATATTTTTTGTTTGCTAGTTTAGTATATTCCTTGTAGTTGTCCAAGTCTTCCTGTGTTCCCGTTTTCAACCATTTACGTCTTCTCTCTGATTTCATTCTGTTGTATTCCATGCACTCGCTGTCGAACCATTCCTTGTCTTTCTTCACTGTTCTGTAACCCAGCGTTGTGCTCGCGGCCTCGTGCATACTTGTTATGATGTAGTTTAGTTCTTCTTCCATATCACTACTCTTTCCTTTATTAAGTAGATTCTCTCTACGTCTTTCTTCGTAATGCTCTCTTTCTTCAGTGTTTTTAAGTTCTTCAGTCGCAATTCTTCTGTTAAATACTCTTGTTCTGCTATGTTCCGTTGTTTTCTGTCTTATTTTCGCAATCACCAAGTAGTGGTCGGAGTCCGCGTTTGCCCCTCTAAATGATCGTACATCTTTCACCATATTTTCTCTGTTTTTTGATATGGTCTATTTGGTTTCCGTCTTCTCCTTTTCCGCCTGGCCACACCCATGTGATCTTATGTAACTTCTTGTGTTTAAATTTTGTACTGCATATCATGGTATTCGTCGCTGCTGCCAGGTTGCATAGTCTGTCTCCATTGTTGTTCATTTCATCATGTAGTGTTTGTTTTCCAGCAACCGAGGCTATATGATCTTCTTTGCCGATCTTCGCATTGAAGTCTCCCTGTATTATCAATATGTCATTTTTGGGTGTTGTTTCGGATAGGTTTTCTATTTCATTATAAAATTCTTCTTTCTCTTTTTCGTTTGCTTCTTCTGTTGGTGAATATCCATTTATGATCGACATATTTGTTTTCGCTGCGATTCTCAGGTACGATATTCTTCCACTTATTGCTCTGAAAGACAGTATTTTGTTGGTCATCTTTCGGGTTACAATGAATCCCGTTCCATTTCTTCCTGTTTGTTTTCGCCAGCGTAGAGCAGAGTATAGTTTTCTTCTCAATCTCGCCAGTGTTCCCCCATCTTAGTTCTTGCAATGCCCCCACATCGATTCCGTATCTCATGATCTCATTTGCCACCTCGTTCATTTTTCCAGGTTTCAGCATTGTTCTAACATTCCACGTTCCAATTCTTATTATTTCCTTTCTCCTGTTCCTTCTACATCTCCTACTCTTCATCACTATTTCATTCATCTCTCTGTTTTCGATTCCGTTTGCCGTCTCGTTTTTCTTGATCGTTGCTTGGGTCTTTTTGGAGCAGTCCTGTTTTCTTGCTGTTAGTTTTTTGAATCGACTTGCCCCTCAATCTCTACTTGGGCGCTTAAGGACTGCGGGATTAGCCGCCATTCATATGGTTTGCCGTTTATAGTTAGCTTTCTATATCCCACTCTAACCTTGTTTCCTTTTTCAAATTCTTTTCTTGCAACTTCCTTTATCTTGTTTTGTATTTGAAGCTCATTCCTGGTCAGATCACTGTCTATTCGGACTCGGTCGCCCTTCAGTTTGTTTTTGTTTCTCATAATCATCGTCTTATCTTCCCAAGTCTGGAGTTTTACCACTATTGTCTTGTTTTCCCTTTCTCTTCCTATTTCAAAGATTTCCGTTGGTTGAACTTCCGCTTCTAATCTATTTTTCAGGAAGGTAGTCACTTCTTCCCAGGTAACACACAATAGTATATTCAACGAATAAAATACGTTTATACCAAACGTTACAATCGTCGATAAAACGTATAATCATAACGTATATAACAAGTCTTTTGGTCATTGCGTATCCAAATATATAGACGTATATAGTGTACTTATATTATACGTACCTGATGTACGTATATTATCCATTTCAGAACTACGTGGATAAACCGTATAATGAAAACGTATATTATCCGTCTTTTTGGTCATGGCGTATCCAAATATATAAACGTATATAGTGTACTTATATTATACTGTCATGTTATCAACTTAAAACTAAGATAAATAACCTTAATAAAGTAAATTGCATCTTCCGATTAAAAACCGCAGCTGCGATAGATGAAGTGCAACCTCGGATGGAACTTTTTGTTGGAACGGGTTGTTAATATTTGGCATGTAGCATGTATAGAAGGTTCATGGCATACCATTGGAGCCATTTTGAACACAAAATTTCATTTCATAAGCTGGCCAGAGCAGTTAGCATTCTAAAAATTAAAATCTATCCTACGGGTAGCACAGATAAAAGTTGGAATTGTTTTGCATATCCAATAGCAGCGTCCGCAATTCTTGGCACTATTGTAAGTGAATCCAAAATCCAAAAGTCTCAAATAAAGCTAAAATGAGCAAAAGCAAATTTCATCCTTCGGAAAATCTAAAAAAGAGAGATTTAGATAACATAAAAAATTGTAATTACATCATAAGGCATACCAAAAGTTGAGGATTAATTTGTAGAACGATTTGCTATACAAGTGAGGATGGTAGATGCAAAATTGAGTCTTCTACATTGAAAATGTGAAACTGTTACCTGCAGAAATGTCAAAAATGTTAATTTTAGTGATAATTTTGTTAATAGGATAAGGATTTAAGTGAGATTAGTATTGTAAGATGAGGAATTAAAAACTAAGTGTTACGCAAGTGGTTATGATAGGGAAAGTGTGTGGAAATAAACATGGAGTGCAAAAGAAAGAATTCGTACTTTGACAGATGCTTGTGGAACGACCAGTGAACTTGGAATTTTTCTAACAATTTTGTGTGGAACTGCTTAGTAGTCTTTAATTTTCGTGAAAGTTTCAAAAGGATCCGTTGGATAAGAATTTTCAGCCAATTGAAATCGAGTTTTTGTTGGAAAAACCCAGTTATAAAGTAGAAATCCTCAATTTAATAGGCTTCGCGATGCGAAAAATACGATCAGTCGACAATTTTCACTTGCCCAGATAGGACGTGAAAATTTCGTTCCTAAAAAAATTTCAAAATGAACAATAAATTATAAAATAATTTTGTCGACATACAACATGCAACTACTAGTGACGCTATAGATTTTTATGTAACAAAAAGTGATTTAAAGAAAGTGCAACGGAGAAAAAGTTATTAAAGGAAAATTTCGTATTTACCTGTGAGAATGTTGATGACGATGTCCAACAAGATTACATGTTTGGAACCACTGCGTATTGAAGAGGAGCGATGACCTGGTAATCAGCTGATCGTACACCGGTTTGTTTATTTCTTTAAAATTTAAAAACGTATAACATGAACGATTTTACAACGCTTTAGTTTAATTAGTTTTAAGTAATTTTTAATTTAAATGGCCACTTGTTTTCTTAGTATTAGTCCTAACACGACCACATCATTACACAATAGATTAATAAAGAAAGAAACTACTTTGGTGACATCTTTAGTCAATTTTTGTAAAAATTATATTTAAATTAATACAGATTTCATTATAAAAGGCCAAGTTTTTGCGGGAGTTTATTTAAAATTCAAAATAGTTTATTCACAGTAGCAGAAGCGAAGTTTTCTTTTCAAGATTGCAGTTAAAGAAGCAGCAAACGTAAGTACATCACAGGTGGCATTTCATCTACCGTTGGCAATTTTACATGCAATACAGGTTGGTTTATTTTACGTTTATTTTGCAATTAACAATTATTTATTATTTACCGGACCGTATCATTACAAATTTGGCGCCCAACTTAAGGCTCGATCTTGCCAAGTAACTACTGGCAAATCAATCGAGAACACACCACGACTCATAGAAATTTTAAAATTAAAGTAAACTTGTCAGGTAATTTAGAAATTTTAAAATGAATACTAGGAGTAAAGGGATTGTGATAGAAGGGGAAGAGGAGAGCTTATTAGAAAACGTTGAGAGAGATTTAGATCTAGAAGGTAGTTTAGGGGAAGAAGAGACATTTTCGGAGACGGAAGTAGAAAGTAAAAAAGGGGATAAGGTAGAACCAGTTGGGACAAAAAGCTCGGACGATATGATGAAAATGTTTATGATGATAAAAGCAGAGTTTGGAAAACAAAATGATAAATTCGATAAAATGGGAGACAGGTTTGATGAATTAGTAAAACGAAGTGATGAATTAAAATCAAATATGGGACAATTAGAAAATAATGTGGGAGATAAATTAGATAATATGGGAAAACAAAGTGAGGAATTATGGTCAAATTTTAGACAGAGGGAGAGTAGATTAACGGGAGAATTAGGTAAACAAAGTGATAAATTAAGAAGGGAGATAGAAGAAGTAAGTGCAAAAATTAAAAGTATTAATGTAGGCAGTAAAAGAGGAGTTAAATCGTTTGACAAAGTTGAGGAAAGTAAGGGAGAAAAAGTTGAGTTAATTATTAAAGTCGAAGAGGTGTTGATTAAAAAGGCAAAGATAGCAGTTCAAGTTAAGGAAGGTAAGGGAGAAAAAGAGGAGTTAAATATTAAAGTCGAAGAGGTGGAGATTAAAAAGGCAGAGATTCAAGTTAAAGAAGTTCAAGAAAAAGATGTAAATTTAGAAATTCAAGTTGAGGTAGGTCACGATAGTGATGATAAATTAGGGGGTAACGAGATGATTCAGGTAGAATGGAAAGAAGTAAGAGGAGGTTGCATTATACTAGATAGGAAAGTAGTTGGAGTAGAAAAAGTGTTTAATTGTGTTAACGGAAGAAAAATAAAGGTACACGAAAGGCAACGAGAGGTAGAAATAAAAGTAATGAATCGGGAAAATAAAATTTGAGTTAGTTGAGGAAGTAGAAGTCGTTAAAGGTAATCGAACAAGGTTACGAGAGCAAGGGAAGAATTAATGTAGTTAGTAAAGGGGTTATTATAACAGAAATTTTAAGAAAATTGCTAGAGCAAAAGGAAACGGTGGAGGAAAATTTAAAGGAAGTAAGGGGTGTAAAGATTACGATGATTATAAACACATTGCTTGGTATGAAAGATTAGTTAAAATTTGTACAGGGGTAGGAAAAGCATACTGTGGAGGATGCGTATCAATATGACGTCTGAAATTTGTGCCAAAATTGAGCCTTCTAAAGAAGCTACTACTGTATTGTACTTAGTACGATCATTAGTAATTCTAGAGTTCGAAAATTGTGCTTCAATTTGGCAAAACCAAATGCGCGGGTTAGCACGCCAAAAAATCGGAACCTTGACACTGACAGGGGCAAGATTTTGCAGAGGTTCAACGAAAGGAGCAGTGGGAGTAGGGTGAATACCAGGCGCATCAACCATATTTATTAATAAATATAAATATCAAAAAACTATAAAAAAGGCACTTAGCTGTCCTGTCCTGTTGCACTTTGTCTAGAAGCTGGAATGCTGGTATTCTGCTGGATACTGCGTCTCTCGTGTTGGTCAAATTAGGTTCACTGCGCCAATAGCGGTTCAATCCAATTAAAAATTTTGATAACAACCAAATCAGTTGAGGTAGAAGTGTTAGTTTCCAACCAGTCCAAATCGGAGGTCACCAATTGTATAGGATGCGTATGTATATCCTCTCACGTTAATATTTGAAGGTTACGACGGTGTTGGAAATAACTAATTGCTTTATTTAAAATATTATATTACAAAATTAATAACTGGTTTGGTTTCGAACAAAATATGATTACAAATCACTACTCGATATGTCGTTGTTTTCGTACCGTCTGATATAATAAACAATAACCTCATGGTTACTGGTTACCATATCAATTTGTGTACCTTCTTTAGAGCTCCTGATCTCTACATTTATTCTTAAACAGGCTGTGGCGTTGGCCGCCACAATACCAACAAAGTAGCTCGAGCAAGAGGAAGAAACGAGAAGAAATTAAATGGAGTCAACACGGAAAGCAACTAAGCATTAGCAACGGAAGTAAAAAAGAATAAGTAGCAGTAATTAGTAGAAATAAGTTAGGTTAATTTAGTTTAGATTTAGTAGAAGAGGATGATGATAAGAGGGGATTGAGTCGATTAAAATTAAATGGGGAATTATTGATGATTATTGAAGTATGTTGGAAGGCCAAAGGAGCCGATATGAAAATATTATAGAAGTAAATTGGAGGCCATGAGCCGAGAAGAAAGTATTATTGAAGTATAGTAGAGGGCCAAAGGAGCCGATGTGAAGAAGTTTAGGTAGGAGACGGGAGGTCAAAGTAGGACCGTAAATAAGTATTGGGGGGTATTGAATATTAGAATCGACAAGAGATCGGATAGATTGTTAGAGAAGAGGAATAGGTTAATTGAGGTAATTAGGATAGTTTAGATTTAGTAAAGTAGAATAGATGTAAATTTGATGAAACTGGATAAATTGAGGGGAGAGTACTAGGAAAGTAGATCCAGTTAAGAACTTAGAAAGATTTGGAAGGAGTTTATAAACGAAAGTTTAAAAATTTCATGGAACGAATAGAAGGTTTGATGTTGGAAAGAGTTGGGAAGCGAAAGGTTGTGAGAGATGATTAAATAGTAGTAGTCGGAAGTAATAAAGAAAAATTTATAGAATTGAAGGGAAAATTTAAAGTAGAATAATTTAGCAAATTTCGTTATGCATGGGGAAAGGTAGTCGAAGTTAGGAAAAAGTAGTAGCTGTCGAAGAGTGATGGAAATTAGGATTAGAAGTTGTGCTGAGTTAAGAGAACGGAAGTAAGAGGAAGTTGTAGTAAGGGGCTAAACGAGCCGGAGGAAAAAGGAAATTGTAGAAAGGGCAAGTAAGTGCCGAGGTAATAGAATAAAGGGCTAAGTGAGAGCCGAAGTGAAGAAAGAATAGTATAAGGGGCTAAACGAGCCGGAAGTAAGATGAAGTTGTAGTAAGGGCCAAGTGAGCCGGAAGTAAGATGAAGTTGTTATTATGTAGAAGAAGAAGTGGGAAAGGCAATAGGCCAGAATTTAGTAGTAAAGGAAGTTGAAGTAACGGAGGTAGTTTGAAACTCAGGATAGCATTATATGAATAAACAAAGAGCTTACGAGACAGTGAAGCAACTAGGATTTAAAGTTAGGTGACCATGTAATAATATGTTTAGTGTAGAAACGGGATGGGGTCATTTAGAAATTCAAGGGGAAATTCAGGGGAACAAATGAGATACGTCAAAATTTATGAAATAAATAAAAAGGAAAAAGAACTCGTGAATGTTTATAAGTACAAAGAAGGAGGTTAGGTAGGAAGTTTAAGAGGAGACGGAGATGTGAAATAGTGGAATAAATGATGAACAAATATAAGGAGCAGCGATAAAGAGTATACGAAGTTAGTTGAGAGAATTATGATGATGAAGTATTAAAAGGGGGTAAATAGAAGAAGAAGATGATGAATATGATGATGAATTAGGGGAATATAGAAGTAGGACAAAAGGTCCAAAGGAGTATTAAAGTCAGAGGTAAGATGCCTGATGAATTATGAAAGGGGGGTAAATAGAAGAAGAAGATGATGATGTTGATTAAGATGAGTATACGAAGTATTGAGGTGAAAGATATGAATTTAAAGTGAATAAAGCTATAGGAAAAGAGGTGGAGGTAAACATGATGAGTTTCATATGGAAAATAAACATACACGAGGACTTAATGTAGAGTAAATAATGGTTCAACGTAAGGCAGGAATAACGAAATAAAATGTGTAAATAAAAAAGGGGCGAAAGGGAGAAGCAGAAATAGTAATAAAAAGAGGTAAATGATTAAGACGTGAAGGTAGTTTGAAGTAAACAATAATGTAAGAGGTAACGGGAGAAATTTAGTTTGAGTAAAGGAGGAAGAGTTAGGATGATGAAAAGGAGAAGAATTATGTGAGTAGAAGGAAGATGGTATTATAAATGATTAAGACGTAAAGGTAGTTTTGAAGTAGACGATAATGTGGAAGATAGATGGGAGGAATTAGCTTGGGTAAAGCAGGAATTATGATGAAAAAGGAAAGTTTATGATGATAAAGGAATTAAGATAAAGACGATGAAGGAAAGAAAAGGAGGTAAATAAGTTACGGAAGTAGGTTTAGCGTAGTTTTAGAATAGAATAGATTAGAATAGATTAATGTTAGTATTTTGGGCATCGTAATGCGAGGAGATGAGTGAGTTTTAGTTAATTGGAGATTAGGTTAGAAGTAGTTAAAGTTTATTTGAATAGTAGGTTAGGAGTGTTAATACAAAAGTCATTGAACTGTTTGTAAACAAAAATTTTGAAATTCCATGTAAGACAAGTGTTACCGAAATTTAAAAATTTTTATTTAGGGGTAATTATGTCATGTTATCAACTTAAAAACTAAGATAAATAACCTTAATAAAGTAAATTGCATCGTCCGGTTAAAAACCGCAGCTTCGATAGATGAAGTGCAACCTCGGATGGAACTTTTTGTTGGAACGGGTTGTTAATTTTTGGCATGTAGCATTTATAGAAGGTTCATGGCATACCATTGGAGCCATTTTGAACACAAAATTTCATTTCATAAGCTGGCCAGAGCAGTTAGCATTCTAAAAATTAAAATCTATCCTACGGGTAGCACAGATAAAAGTTGGAATTGTTTTGCATATCCAATAGCAGCGTCCGCATTTCTTGGCACTATTGTAAGTGAATCCAAAATCCAAAAGTTTCAAATAAAGCTAAAATGAGCAAAAGCAAATTTCATCCTTCGGAAAATCTAAAAAAGAGAGATTTAGATAACATAAAAAATTGTAATTACATCATAAGGCATACCAAAAGTTGAGGATTAATTTGTAGAACGATTTGCTATACAAGTGAGGATGGTAGATGCAAAATTGAGTCTTCTACATTGAAAAAAGTGAAACTGTTACCTGCAGAAATGTCAAAATGTTAATTTTAGTGATAATTTTGTTAATAGGATAAGGATTTAAGTGAGATTAGTATTGTAAGATGAGGAATTAAAAACTAAGTGTTACGCAAGTGGTTATGATAGGGAAAGTGTGTGGAAATAAACATGGAGTGCAAAAGAAAGAATTCGTACTTTGACAGATGATTGTGGAACGACCAGTGAACTTGGAATTTTTCTAACAATTTTGTGTGGAACTGCTTAGTAGTCTTTAATTTTCGTGAAAGTTTCAAAAGGATCCGTTGGATAAGAATTTTCAGCCAATTGGAATCGAGTTTTTGTTGGAAAAACCCGGTTATAAAGTAGAAATCCTCAATTTAATAGGCTTCGCGATGCGAAAAATACGATCAGTCGACAATTTTCACTTGCCCAGATAGGACGTGAAAATTTCGTTCCTAAAAATTTCAAAATGAACAATAAATTATAAAATAATTTTGTCGACATACAACATGCAACTACTAGTGACGCTATAGATTTTTATGTAACAAAAGTGATTTAAAGAAAGTGCAACGGAGAAAAGTTATTAAAGAAAATTTCGTATTTACCTGTGAGAATGTTGATGACGATGTCCAACAAGATTACATGTTTGGAACCACTGCGTATTGAAGAGGAGCAATGACCTGTAATCAGCTGATCGTACACCGGTTTGTTTATTTCTTTAAAATTTAAAAAAGTATAACATGAACGATTTTACAACGCTTTAGTTTAATTAGTTTTAAGTAATTTTAATTTAAATGGCCACTTGTTTTCTTAGTATTAGTCCTAACACGACCACATCATTACACAATAGATTAATAAAGAAAGAAACTACTTTGGTGACATCTTTAGTCAATTTTGTAAAATTATATTTAAATTAATACAGATTTCATTATAAAAGGCCAAGTTTTTGCGGGAGTTTATTTAAAAAATTTAAAATAGTTTATTCACAGTAGCAGAAGCGAAGTTTTCTTTCAAGATTGCAGTTAAAGAAGCAGCAAACGTAAGTACATCACAGGTGGCATTTCATCTACCGTTGGCAATTTTACATGCAATTCAGGTTGGTTTATTTTACAATTATTTTGCAATTAACAATCAATTATTATTTACCGGAGCTTATCATTACAATACGTACGTGATGTACGTATATTATCCATTACAAGACTACGTCGATAAACCGTATAATGAAAACGTATTTCTTACAGTTTTGGTATGCAAAATTATTAATAAAAATAATTATTGTTTTCAGAATTTTACTGTAAATTTATTATTTCATCAAGTTATTTCTTAATGTAAGTAAGGTCATTTAAAATCACAATTAATTGTTTGCACTGCTGCGTGAGTATACTATTGCCTGTAAAATTACAATTGTAAGTTTAGTGTTTACCTCAATTTTAAATTTATTTACTAAATTTTACTTACTTTTTTTGGACCTCGTCGGGGTTCGAACTCACGATATCCAGACCTTCAGCGGAGCACTGTATCCATCTATCCATGAAGGTTATTACGTTAGTTTTAGGTTATTTTACCTGTCATAAACATGACAGTCATTAGGAGCTTGTTGATTTACAATAATGGGTTAAAAAAATTATGGCGAAATTCTGATAAAAAAAATTGGTAGTAATTATGAGCATTTATTTAAAACAATTAAAAACAGAAAAATAATTTTACAATAGATAATAGGTACTCTAATTTTTCAGTTTTTGCATTTGCATATTATACATTATATATATAGTATATATAAGCTTGGAGAGTGGGATGCGAGAAACGGATACATTATATTGAATTATAATTATTATTATTATTGATAAAATTGTCACATTAAAACTTTTGATGTATAATAGGAAAAATTGCATAACCACTCTTATAGTTAATAGCAACGCATTTAAACTCTATTTGTGAGAAAGCAAAATTTTCATGCTGTTTACTCTCATGGCAAACATAATAAATATTTAATTTTGATGATGCTATTGGGTATTTGTACAAATCGTACATGTATTTAAATGGAACGCCGGTACACTGGTAGTTACCATTTAAATAAAAATTGTGGTAATTATAAAACTTTATGGTTGGCGAACACAACATTGTTAGGACTTTTAATTGATAAGTCTAAATCATTACTATTAGCTTTGATGCATTTGAAATAATTAATTTCTTCGGCGAATTTTTCATCAACAATCACTTCAGATTTATCAATAATTTTCTGGTGATTATTGGTAACACTAAAATCCGTTTCTTTAATGCGATTGAAAATTTGTTGTAAAGGTAATTTTGTCCTCTAATTGTTTGAATTAGGGGAAATGAGAATTATATTCTGACCGTCTTCCGTTTGAGTGCCGAAAGGATCCTTCTAAAAATTGAAGCGGTTACTATACCCTTTCGTAGAGCGAAGGACTCTGAGAAAAGTATCATTATCATAGTAATTATACTTTTGTATTTTTAAATTGATTTAAATTCAATAGATTCGAGTTCAAAATATTAATATAACAACATCTCTTTATTTCTAGATGTCTTTGTATTTATTTATGGATAAGATGATATGGACCTCCACCCTCCTTATTTTTCAAATCTTTAAAAATAATTATTTAAACGAAACAGTGACTTTTGGCAATCGATTAAAAAATATGATAGCTGCAAAAGAAAACAGTTTTGATATTTATAACTACATATATTATCATTATAATCAATTTTCCGATTTTTCTGTTAAATGCAAATAACGGCATATGAACCCTATACATTAACAATTATTTAAATATTACAAGTAAATCTAGCTTAGGGCTTAGGTCTGTTAATATTAAGCATAGATGAAAGAGATGAAAGAAGAGATACTATATCTTTCGTTTATAGTATTAAGCCTTCAGGTAGCTTTTGAAGTTTGTAGGTGCTTGAAGGTAGCTTGAAGTAACTCCGTTTCTAGACTGAATTTTGAAAAAAATTATATTAAGTGCAAACGTCTATATGAAACATTTATGCAACGTGTAACATATTTCAGAATATCGCATATGGTAACTTACATTAAGTAACGTATAATATAATATGCACGCAACAAACAAAACATACACCATAACCAAACAGACCGATTATATACGTTTTCATTATGTATAATATATGTACACTATATTTGTCTATATATTAGGATACGCCGTGACCAAAAGACGGACATTATACGTTTTAATACAGTTTATCGACAAACTACTACCACGGATAATATGCGTACATCAAATACGTATAATATATGTATACCTGCATACGTCTATATATTCGGATACTTTATAATCAAAAAAACCTGTTATATACGTTGTGACTATACGTTTTATCGACGATTGTAACGTTTAGTCTTGACAATTTTATGTTTAATACAGCATTGCGTATTATACATCGGTATACTTTATAAAACAAATATTCTAGCTTAATATTTTACGTTTTAGATTAAAATTAAAAAAATATTTTAAATGCATATACGTCTACAAGAAACGCTTTTTCGGCGTATGCTATATTCCAAAATTATACTATTCCACATTTGGTAACTTATAAGTATATTATATACATCTATTAAACGAATTCTCTAGCTCAATATCTTACGTTTCAAGATGAAAAGTAAAAAAAAAAAGATTTTAAATGCATGCGTCTGCATTAAACATTTATTCAATGTATATCTTATTCCAAAATTATACTATTGTGTATTTGAAATATTTAGATGTATTTATATACATTTACTAAACAAATTTTCTAATTCAAATTTCTACGTTATTGGATTATAATAGCAAAAAAAAAGATTTAAATATATTCGAATATATCATACGTATATTCAACATATTTCGTAGATCATAATTGTACCATATTAAATATATAGTCTATAAACATTGTATAATATACGAATATTTTAAGTTTGGTATATAGTGTGTCAAAAGTACGGAGTACGGTCCTGAGCAGGTGTATAAATTTGTACTGGTTGTATTTCGGAAGATTGCGAGAGATAGAGACATAGATTTGAAGATTGAGCAAAGTGTGGGAAGTGAGGAGCGTGTGGAACAGAAGAGAATTGCATAAATATCAGTAAAGGAACAGGAGGAATTGGTTAAAAGTAAAACCACGAGATTTTTTGAGGTTAGGCTGTTGCATTGTTTTCTTTTGGAGGGTTGTTAGTAGTGCGAGTGCTTTCGAAGGGTAGACTTGGGCGCATGCATTGTCGCTAACAACAGACAATAAACGAAATAAAGGAAAATCAATTATAGTTTAAATTGTTTATAATTATTAACCTCGTAATTTTCAGGACGCTATTTGGGTTGCATAGGTGCAATCAAAAATTAGATTTATGAGTAAAACTGTGTATAACAGAGAAAGAACTAATAGCACGTCATCTATAAAAGACTTTATTAAGAGAAGAAGAGAAGTATTAAATTCCAGCACAGAAGAAGAAGAGGCATTTCGAAGAAGCAAGAAGACACCCAAGACGCCAAATAAAGCAGGCGGGGAAGTTGAAAGAGAAGGAAACATGGATGAACTTAAACATATGATCACTGGTTTGACAAATATGGTAAACGATGGCAATAGGGTGAATATGGAAGTTAAGGCGAAACTGGAAACGATGGAAACAGCCTGGAATGCTAAATTTCATGAAATGGAGCAAGTAATCGGCGACTTGAAAACGAAAATGCTCAAACAAGATGAAAAGATAGCCCATATGGAGGAGCAATTAGAAAAGCAAGAGAAAGAAAAAAGAAAAGATAACATAATCATAAAGAACTTGAAAATTGTTGGAACCGTGACCCCCGGAAAAATTGAAAGCTTCTTGAATGATAAGATACAGGTGCAGGTTGAAGTAATAGATGCATATAGGGTGGGAAGAAACGCTGACAGGCAAGTTATTGTGGCTAAATTGAGAAACCACACACAAAAAAAGAGCAATAATGGAAAACAAAAATAAACTTGAAGGTACTGCCATTTATATTGAAAGCGATATGACTAGCAAGGAAATGGATATACAAGCACAAATATGGGCTTTGGCTAAGATTGAAAGAGAAAAAGGTGAAAAGGTGAGAGTAGGGTACCAGAAGATGATCAAGCGCGATGAAGTATATATTTGGGATAAAAAAGAGAATTGCCTTAAGGTTTCTAACTATACGGGGCGACCAACAAAAAACTGATACAGTTGGAGTATGGAGCATCTGCAGCTTCCCAGACAGATGCTCCGGAAGCGGGGACTGGGGAATTTACACGAACGAGGCATGGAATGGAAATGAATGGTGTGAAAAGGAGAAAATCTGGAATGGTAAAGAAAAAGAATAGTAAAAATAAAAGACATAAAAAAACAATAAGAGTAGCAACGTGAAATGTGAGAACCCTACTGAGACCTGGAAAATTGAAAGAAGTCGCAAAGGAAATGACAAGGTATGGGATAGCGGTGGCCGGATTACAAGAAACCAGATGGAAAAACGAAGGAGAAATAAGAGGGGAAGATTTTGTATTTTTGTACTCCGGAGAGAGTAGACAGGGGAGGAATGGCACTGGTTTTTTGGTCATGAAACGGTTCATCAGACAAGTAATGCAATTCAAGCCAATGGGAGGAAGACTGTCGTACATAAGAATTCGTATGAAACCCAACAATCTGTCAGTTATAAACGCTTATGCACCGACGGAAGAAAGTGGAGTAGAAATAAAAGAGCAATTTTACCATGAATTAGAGTTGTTATATAACGAGGTACCAAGACACGATACAGCTATCATTATGGGCGACTTCAATGCGCAAATTGGTAAAGAGAAGCACATAGAGGAGATAGCTGGTAAGCAACAGTACATACGACAACTAACGATAATGGAAATAGACTGTGCCACTTGGCGGCATCCCTAGATATGATTATAAGTAGCACAAAATTTGAACATGAAAAATTACATAAGATTACATGGATGTGGCCTGGCTGTAACAAAGAAGAGGGAAATCAAATCGATCATGTGCTGGTGACTAAAAGACGAGCTACATCTATCAAAGACGTGAGATCATACAGGGGTGCCAACGCTGATACCGATCACTTTTTGGTGGTCGCTAAGATCAAACAGAAAACGATGATAGAAGATAAAAGACACGAATCAAAAAAGACACTGGCAATTGAAAAACTTGACAAGGAGGAAAAAAGAAGAGAATACGAGGACAGAGTAACCAAAAAACTGGAAAGCGGCGGTACTGATCACAGCATGAATGTAACGTGGGACAACATCACTAAAAGTCTTAAAACAAGTGCAGAGGAAGTATTGGGGTATAGGGAGAAAATAAGTTGGAAAGCGTGGTTCAACGAAGAATGTGAAGAAATGAACAAAAAGGAAAAAGAAATCAGATTAAAGTGGCTAAGAACTAAAGAACATGAACACCTTGAAGAATACAAAAAAATACGAACAGATGCGTACAAACTGTATAAAAGAAAGAAGAATGAATGGATCGATGAAAAAATGCGTGAAATAGAGATAAGTAATGTAAATAACAATATACGGAACTTTTACAAGCAAATCAGGAAAACCAAAAAAGATTACGCCATAAGAAATAGAGGAATGAAAAGTGAAGACGGAACACTTGAAAACAGCACAGAAAGAGTTAAAAAGATCTGGGAAAACCATTTTAAAAAGTTGTTGAATACTTCACAAACCGAAGAAATTGTAAAAGAAGGTAGAAGACATAACCGCAGATGGTGGCATCGACGAACCCACGAAAGAGGAAATCTTAGAAGCAATCAAAAAGGGTTTAAAAAACCCAAAAGCACCTGGTAAAGATATGATTACACCGGAGATGATAAAAAATGGTGGTGATAAAATGCTGAACGAGATATGCAAACTAATGAAACAGATATGGACTCAAGAAGACATGCCAGATAAATGGAGAGAGGGAGTCATTGTGACGATAAAGAAGAAAGGTAGAGCGGATGAATGCAGCAACTATAGAGGCATAACACTGCTGAACACCGCTTACAAGATTATGTCAACAATCATTCACGATCGTCTCACTGAGTATACGAACGAGATAATTGGAAACTACCAATTTGGTTTTAAGAGAGGGAGGTCTACAATCGACGCCTTACACATGATAAAACAGCTTCAAGAAAAAACCCACGAATATGGAATAGAGATGCATATGCTTTTCATAGATTTTAAACAAGCTTTTGACCGAGTAAACAGATTCAAGTTGATAGAGACCATGAGGAATTCAACATACCAGATAAACTCATAAGAATAATCAAGATGACCCTAAGAAAACAAGAGCCACGGTAAGAACGTCCGAAGGAGAAACAGGCAGCTTCGAGGTCAATGACGGGGTAAGACAGGGGGACTCACTATCAGCAATGCTATTCAACATTGCTCTTGAAAAAATAGTGAGAAGCACCGGATGTACTGGTACAATAGTAAGTAAGGAAAGTCAGCTGATAGCCTACGCTGATGATGTCTTGGTGGTATCCAGAACTCAGAAAGGACTGATTGATGTATTGAGAAAAATCAAAAAAGAAGCAACTGAATTAGGATTGATCATAAACCAGAATAAAACAAAGTACATAAAATGTACAAGATAGAAGAACCCCTCCAAAGTTGATCTAACAGTGAACGGTGACGTATTCCAACATGTGGATAAATTCAGTTATCTTGGCGTGCAAATTAATTACAATAATAATAGAAAGGCAGAGGTAACAGCTAAAATACACGCGGGAAACAAAGCTTATTACGCGAACAAGCACCTACTGAAAGATAAATAAATAAAAAGATACGAAAATAAAATTTACAAGTCGCTGATAAGACCAGTGCTCGTATATGCGGCGGAGGTCAGCTGCATGACAAAAAGAGAAGAAGAGGAATTTCGGATATTTGAAAGAAAAGTGATAAGAACGATTTTAGGTTTTAAACGTGTTAACGGAGAATACCGTGCTAAGACAAACGCTGAAATACTCGAAGCAATGGAAGGAGAAGACATAGCCAAGTTCATCAAGGCGCAAAGAATGAGATGGTGGGGACATGTGATGCGAGCCGATACAGATGAAATCACCAGAGCTATAATGACATGGAAACCCCTTGTAGAACGTCCCAGCGGAAGACCCAAGCTAAGATGGAAAGACGGGGTAATGGAGGATTTGGAGAGAATGGGGGTGGTGGAGTGGCGACAAAAGGTGATGGAACGCTCAGTTTGGCGAGGAATTGTTCAAGACGCAAAAAAACATCAGGACCTGTAA
The DNA here is from genome assembly GCA_036346125.1 of Lycocerus yunnanus. NCBI lineage: Eukaryota > Metazoa > Arthropoda > Insecta > Coleoptera > Cantharidae > Lycocerus > Lycocerus yunnanus. Next base: position 38,300 of record JARFIX010000266.1, read on the forward strand.
TTAATGATTAATTGTATTAGGAGGACTAATCCACCTCACTAAATGGATTTTGTAAGTCCTATTATGGACAGCTAAATTCCCATGGAATGTAATGCTAATAATAATAATAATATATAGTGTGTATATTTTAAACGTATAATAAACTAATCAAAATTAAACGTATCCTAAAAATATACTATATATACCAGAAATATACGTATAATATCCGATCGTGTGTTACCTGGGTTGTTTCAGATTGGTCCTATTTTCAATCTGCAGTCCTTTATTATTATGTTGTTACGTTTTCTAGCTCTTTCCTGCGCCTCACCGTATTCTTCCATTTCATCGATTCTTTTCTTCAGAATTTCGTTCTGGTTTTTCCAGGTTTCTTCCTTTTTCTTTAGTGTGGCTTCTAGCATCTCTATTTTATCAACAGTCTGTTCCGCTCCTTCCTGAATTTGTGTTACATCGTTCTTTAGCTTGCTAACGTCCCGTTTGGTTTCGTTTAGGCTTGATTTCATATCCGCCATGAAGTTCATCAATATTTCCGTGAGTCGATCTATTTTCTCTTCCATTCTTGCGCTGTTTTCTGTTACTACTCCTTTTTTGGCGAAAACCCCTTCTTCGCTTTCAGTTTTTTCTCTGTCTGAGTCGTCTGACTTACGTTGTTTTGCTAAGATTGGTGATCTATTGGTTCTCTTGCTTCTCCTGAATATATCGTATGGAGCTTGTCTTTTTCTGCTATTATCGTCTGTTGCTGAATCGTCGCTTTCTACGTTGTATTGCCCTGGTTTTGGTTTTTGTGAGACCTAAAAAGCTTGTCGACTTTTATGGTTCTTCTCTTATGTGTGTTTTATTGGATTAACCTGGATTAAACACATACATGTTTAACTGGAGAATTTAATGGATTTAATGGAGCAAAATATTTTTTTATACTTTCATTAAAAAAAGTTAGGTTTTTAAGATCAAAATTGGTGTTAGAAGTGTCACTTTTTTTTATGCTTTATGACAGTGAAAAAAAGTATAAACAATGAAAAGTAACTTTTGTTACTAAAAGTAATTTTTCATTGCACATAAATAAACACTTTTTCTCCAACCATATTAAAAGCATACATTTTAATAGCATTACCTCTAGCTAAAATTGACGTTTTCGTATTAGTATAAAACCTAATAGCAACACTTTTTTACTGCACTAATAGTATATTTCTTATACGGATTAAAGTGAAACTTTGTTTGCAAGTAATTTTGCATTTGCGAGGCGAAGCCGAGCGAATGAAAATTCACGTCAACAAAGACTTTAACAAATAGACATACTATTTTTCTACCAACAAAATTAAATACATTATCGCATTAATAATGCGAAATTCAAAATTTAAATTACTTCAAACATTTTGTTTAAATATTCGTGAAATGAAAATCCAGTAACCGGAATTTTCGTTTTTATATTAAGTTGTCATAAGTTTTGTTTACAACATAATATTATTAAGCAAAGTAAAATTTAATTAATTTCTTTAATAATGTTTGAAGACGATTCCTCTAACCCTGCAGATATAATTGAAATAGCGAAAGATGTGGTTTTAGACTTATTGCCTTCGAAGTCAAGAGAAGTATATGAATTCGCATACAACTGTTTTTTGCGATGGTGTATTCGGAAAACGTTTTATTGGTATATTTTTCGCATTTGGCAAGTACAATGAAATCTTCAACACTTTGGTCACAGTATTCCATGGTTAAAGCAACACTGAACCTAAAAAATAACGTGGATATTGGAAAATTTTCAAAATTACGTGCGTTTTTAAAAAAGCAAAATAACGGTTACACGCCTAAAAAATCTCGAGTTTTAACAAAAGAACAAGTGGACGAATTTCTAATCAAAGCAAATGATGATAAATTTTTAATGATTAAGGTAAACTTAAAATATTAAAATTTGAAATAGCACCTAAATTTTATATACGTTTTTAGGTTGTATTAATATTTGGAATTGCCGGCGCATGCCGTTGCGACGAATTAGTTCACTTAACAACTAATGACGTCGAAGATGTTAAATCTGCGCTCATCATCAAAATTTTAAAAACTAAAACCAACAAATTTCGGTCTTTCACGGTAATGGGTGAAAATTATTTAAATTTTTATAGAAAATATATTGCTCTTCGTCCAAAAAATTATGAAGCAACCCGTTTATTTATAAGATACCAAGGTGGAAAATGTTTTCGCGCAGTTGTAGGTATACATAAAATTAGCAGTGTTCCACAAGAAGTGGCAAAATATCTACATTTGCATAATGACAAGGAATATACTGGACACAGTTTACGCCGAACTTCGGCTACACTACTTGTCGATTCTGGTGGTGACATTACCTGCCTTAAACGCCACGGAGGTTGGAAATCAAATAGTGTAGCCGAGGGCTATATAGAAGATTCTTTAGAAAATAAAAAAGACATAGCCAAAAAAATATTTCAAGTTGATGAAGCTAGTACTAGTGTAACCCCATTGTTGATGATATTATTACCGATAGCATCAATAACCAAGAAAATGGTGAAGATGAAGCTATTGCTAAAGAATTACGCTCTGAAGATCCGAGTACCAGTACATTCACCGATATTTCTAGTAATTCCAATATTGGTAATAAAACGGGTTTGTTTACTTTTTATAAATCTTGTGTAAATTGTACATTTAATATTAACATGAAGGATTAAGGTATTAAGTATTTTTTTGATTAGTATAGTTATTCATGTTAAATATTGTGCAAAATTTTGTATAGGTAACCATTAAATTATTGACATTAAAAATTATACAGTATTTAATTCACTTTTAGGTCTAGCACAAAATAGTTATTTATGCACCAAGGGGCGTAAGTGCTACTTTTTTGCGGTCGAGAATGTTTGTGAGCTGAGGCGGAGCCGAAGCTCACAAAATTATTCGAGATCGCAAAAAAGCACTTACGCACCGTGGTTCATACAACGTTTTTCCTAATAGCGGCCAAAAAATTTAAAATTAAATAGTTACATTATGTATTACTATAATATCCTTATGTATTAAATGTCAAACAATTAATTAATATTTTTGCATATTAGTTGGCATTACGCCTTGTTACTATGGTGTTAGCGATATAAACAAACAAAAAATTGTTGTTAATCGAAAAATATTTCAACATTTTTTATTTAACAATATTATTTGAAAAATATGGATAAAAACTCGAATGTTAGTGCAGACATAGAAGAGGCAGCAAATATCGCTTGCTATACACTGCTCCCAGAGAAATCAAAAAAAAGGTATAAAATGACGTACAACGTTTTTAAGAACTGGTGCATGGAGAAAAAAATTAATTGTGTTGTTGAAAACGTACTATTGGCTTATTTTCTAAAAAATTATCAAGAGATATCTGAAATCCCCAGCAAAACTTCCTGAAAAGAAAAACTGATGGGTTGGAAGACAACAAATATTTATAACGAAAAATGATAATTTTTAACTTTAAGGGATTCCCGAAAAGATAAAATGATGGCTATGGAAAATCAAATATTTGTGAAGAAATTGGGTAGAATTTTTAATTTTAGGGTTCTGAAAGGATTACCTAATTTTGAACAGATGAAACTTTGTCAAATTTGCTGTATAATGGATACGTAACTTTAAAATTTTAAATTTAGGTGGACAAAAAACAAGCTTGCGAACGACGAATGGTCAAAATGACGATAATATTATTTTTTAAGATACGAAAAATTTTTGTTAAATACCTGACCAAAAATACTGATCTTCGGCGATTCTTTATGAGGTATCAAGCAGGACAATGTATTAATCAGCCGGTTGGTAAAAATACTTTTCAAGAATACCTAGTCAGATCGCGAAATTTCTAAATTTAAAAAATCCAATGTCTTATACTGGACATGCTTTCCGAAGAACATCTGCGACATTGTTAGCAAATACCGGAATTGATGTTCTTGGTCTAAAACGGCATGGGGGATGGCAACAATAGCGGAAAGTTATGTTGCAGATTCCATAGGAAATAAAGTAGAGGTGGTCAATAAAATTTTGTATAATAATAACCAATCAGTCACTTTAGCGGAAATGCAGCCTTCAACTACAAATAATAATATGGTTCAAGAGTCAAATTCAACTTCCACATTAACAAAAAATTTGAAAAAGAAGGATTCTCTAATAAATATTTCCAATTGTTCTAATTGCTCTTTCACTTTTCATGTAAATAAATAATGTTCAGTTCTTTATGTTTAAATTAATTACAAATAATGTTTTGTTCTTTATGTTTAAATTAATTATTTATTAAATAAATTCATAAAATTTTCAATTGCGTTAATCAATTAGTTATAGTAGACTACTTTAACCATTATTGAGCATAAATAAATGTTCTGTCTATTACATATATTTCGTTATTTACTTATTTTCCCTAGGGAAAAAAAGTAAATAATTATTACCCGCTGTCCATGGCAACTTGTACATAAGACAAAAGTTCCACTTACGCCGCTCGCATATAGGTCATAATGATGCACTTACGATGCCGCTATTAGGAAAAAGTACTTTTAGTGCACGTAAAAAAAGTGTTGCTAAGGTTTTTATACTAATAACAAAAACGTCAACTTTTAGTAGAGGTAATGCTATTAAAAATGTACTGCTTTTAATATGGTTGGAGAAAAAGTACTTTTTGTGCTAGACCTAAAAGTGAATTAAATACTCTATAATTTTTAATGTCAATAATTTAATGGTTACCTATACAAAATTTTACACAATATTTAACATGAATAACTATACTAATCAAAAATACTTAATACCTTAATCCTTCATGTTAATATTAAATGTACAATTTACACAAGATTTATAAAAAGTAAACAAACCCGTTTTATTACCAATATTGGAATTACTAGCAATATCGGTGAATGTACTGGTACTCGGATCTTCAGAGCGTAATTCTTTAGCAATAGCTTCATCTTCACCATTTTCTTGGTTATTGATGCTATCGGTAATAATATCATCAACAATGGGGGTTACACTAGTACTAGCTTCATCAACTTGAAATATTTTTTTGGCTATGTCTTTTTTATTTTCTAAAGAATCTTCTATATAGCCCTCGGCTACACTATTTGATTTCCAACCTCCGTGGCGTTTAAGGCAGGTAATGTCACCACCAGAATCGACAAGTAGTGTAGCCGAAGTTCGGCGTAAACTGTGTCCAGTATATTCCTTGTCATTATGCAAATGTAGATATTTTGCCACTTCTTGTGGAACACTGCTAATTTTATGTATACCTACAACTGCGCGAAAACATTTTCCACCTTGGTATCTTATAAATAAACGGGTTGTTTCATAATTTTTGGACGAAAAGCAATATATTTTCTATAAAATTTAAATAATTTTCACCCATTACCGTGAAAGACCGAAATTTGTTGGTTTTAGTTTTTAAAATTTTGATGATGAGCGCAGATTTAACATCTTCGACGTCATTAGTTGTTAAGTGAACTAATTCGTCGCAACGGCATGCGCCGGCAATTCCAAATATTAATACAACCTAAAAACGTATATAAAATTTAGGTGCTATTTCAAATTTTAATATTTTAAGTTTACCTTAATCATTAAAAATTTATCATCATTTGCTTTGATTAGAAATTCGTCCACTTGTTCTTTTGTTAAAACTCGAGATTTTTTAGGCGTGTAACCGTTATTTTGCTTTTTTAAAAACGCACGTAATTTTGAAAATTTTCCAATATCCACGTTATTTTTTAGGTTCAGTGTTGCTTTAACCATGGAATACTGTGACCAAAGTGTTGAAGATTTCATTGTACTTGCCAAATGCGAAAAATATACCAATAAAACGTTTTTCGAATAGGATTTTATATTTTTTTCGTTACACCATCGCAAAAAACGGTTGTATGCGAATTCATATACACCGGGGTCTCGATTTGCGTCGGGGATACGTTCTGTAAAAGTGCTACGCAATTCGAATCGACTCAAATCGAATCACATTTTTCCATAAGATTCCATAGTAATTCACGAGATGCGTTCTACAATCATCAAAAACTTTTTACTTTATTATATGTAATATGAGAAAGTATTTTTCACAATGGTAATAAATTTTGTCACTCATTTTCATCTAGAAATAAGAATTTTCTTTGAATTGAGAAGCTTGGAAAACATTCAGAACTTACCATTTAATTAATACTAAATAAAAATTATTTATTACAGAAGAATACTGCTAATTTTAAAGCTTCTCTGACGGTTGCTTTAAACTAAATAATGAAAAATGTAATTGCATGTAGAAAACGCATCGTACACAATTATTCATAATATTATGTAGTAGTATGTATATGTTACCGTAAAAGCCCGAAAACCGGTAAATCCTAGGATTTACGCGTTAAACCTAGGATTTACCAATTTACTTTGGTAAATACCCGAAAAAGTGAATTATCAATACAATTTCGGGCTTTTACCATGTCATATCGGTCAATCTTAGGATTAACTGGTTCGTGTTGGTAAATGTACGAATATTATGTTAATTGAATTTCCAATTGTGAAATTTATTTTTATTGACGGTTGTTACTTTATTACATTTATATAAACATCAAATTTAATTATATTTAAAGGTATTAAGTAGTACGTTCATAATTATATAAATAAATAAATAAATAATATATAAACATATCAGTTTACTTGTTAGTACATGATGAACTTCCATGGCATTTTGAATTGCATAATTTTCCGGATGATTTACATAAACATCTATTGGTAGAACATTTACGAGTACAGTTACATCTTTGAAACCCTGTCCTCCAGATAAAGACATTTGTCGCACTGCTCCTCTTACACTTATTTCATTGGCAGGAACATCCACGGAATTAATAAAATTTTCTTTGCAAATGGTGAATTGATTTCTAGTAAATAATTGTGGAAGAGTCCCTGCACTTGTTCCCAGTTGATAGAAATCGTCATCTTTAATATCCATTATAACAGCCAAGAGGGTTCTTGGGTCTGTTTTAGATCGATCTACTGTCGGTATTTTAACTTTAACTGTTTGTCCCAGTGTTGCAGGGGGAAATTTTTTGTTCGATACCATTTTCATTTTCTTTGCCTGCTCCTCCAATCCTTTGTGAGCTTGTTGCCTGTGTTGTTGAATATTTGATGCATTACTATCAATTAATTCAATTTCGTAATTATTGTCTTCAAAAGTACTTACTATAGTAGCACTAGTTCCGCTGCTACAGCTAGGTACAACACCATTTTCCATATCACAGGACACACCATCGTTTTCTTCGCCAAAATTTGAAGTCATAATATTCTCTTCATTTATTAGATCATTGCCATCATCTTGGCAAAGGGCTTTTTCGAGATCTTCTTCGCTTTTTATGTTTGGTAATACTTTGGATGGGATGTTGGCGCTAGAGAGGCCCATCCTCATCGGACAACCGAACATAGCCTCATAAGGAGAACGCTTAATTCCTTCATGATAAGCGTTGTTTTTCATGGCTTGAACAAATCTTAATGACTCGGACCATTTTTTACTGCCATTCGTTTCCATCCAAGTAGTAATCATATTCTGAATGTCTTGATTAGCTCGTTCCACTGATCCTTGCGACTGACTGTGCCGCGGTTTTCCATGCACAATTTTAACACCGTTCCACATTTGACAAAGTTCAGTTATTATAGCATTTGCAAATTCTCGACCATTATCCGAATGTAGTATGTTGGGGGCCCCAAAAAGTGTAAAAATGTCTAGAAGATTGTAGGCAATTTCTTCGGTGCGCTTGTTAGAAAGGGGGCGTATAATAACAAATTTTGAAAGATGATCCTGATAAACCATGATAAATCTAAATCCACCATCAGGATTTGATTGCATATCGATAAGATCAACTTGGCATCTTGAATTCATTTCTGTGTGTAGTATAGGTTGAACCACTAAACCTTTTTTTGGCATACTAGACTTTTTCTGACACGGCTCACATAACCGCAGATATTGAACTATTGATTCAATTGTAACATTTTTGTATTCTACCGCCATGGCCCGTTGCAAGATGTGCTTCATGTAATGCTGTAAATAAGTCTTCATACTTCACATAATAGCGTATATCTTGACATCCTGGCAAAAGCGGTTCGATAAGCCTTTCCTCACCACTAATACTCAAAATATCAAATCGTTTTAATCTTCTGTAATGTACCGCTTTTTTTTGCGCTTAACAAGTTTAGCCTCTTTCACTTCACGAATATAGTTACTATATTTATTACTTGTGATATAAAAATTATTGTCATCATTTTTATCAGCAACAATAAGATTCATTTTATCATAAAAACGTTTTTCATCAGCCATATTATTGTAATAAATATTACAAGTTCAATATTTCTACAAATATTTACAAGAAATATAAATAAACTATTACACAAAACTAAATTATATTTACAAGTTGTAGGTTTTTCTTTTATATAGCATTCGTACATTTACCAACACAAACCAGTTAATCCTAAGATTAACCGATATGACTTGGTAAAAGCCCGAAATTGTATTGATAATTCACTTTTTCGGGCATTTACCAAAGTAAATTGGTAAATCCTAGGTTTAACGCGTAAATCCTAGGATTTACCGGTTTTCGGGCTTTTACAGTAACATATACATTACAAGACTTACAAACTTTGCAAGTGGCATGGCGGTGCGATTCATGCAGATATTAATTCTACTTGCAGATAAAAACTATTAAATTACAGTCGTTAGAATTTTACGCATGAAGCAAAAAAATTGAATTTGTATTATTTTAAAAGACGCAAATTGAATTATGTGACGCATATAAGATTTTCGGTCCTATATTCGTATTATTAAGCAAATCGAATCGACGCAAATCGATGCGACGCAAAACGAGACCCTGGTGTACTTCTCTTGACTTCGAAGGCAATAAGTCTAAAACCACATCTTTCGCTATTTCAATTATATCTGCAGGGTTAGAGGAATCGTCTTCAAACATTATTAATGAAATTAATTAAATTTTACTTTGCTTAATAATATTATGTTGTAAACAAAACTATGACAACTTAATATAAAAAAACGAAAATTCCGGTTACTGGATTTTCATTTCACGAATATTTAAACAAAATGTTTGAAGTAATTTAAATTTTGAATTTCTCATTATTAATGCGATAATGTATTTAATTTTTGGTTAGAGAAAAAATAGTATGTCTCATTTGGATTAAAAGTGTCTTTGTTTGACGTGCAATTTTTGCATTCGCTCGGCTTCGCCTCGCAAATGCAAAAATTGCTTGTCAAACAAAGTTTCACTTTTAATCCGTATAAGACAATATACTATTCCTTGGTTACTTAAAATTAGCCAACTTATTAATATTTAACTTTAAGTACATACCTTTAAATAAAATTAATTTTTTAAATTATGTATATAATTTAAGTCTTTTTTAATAAAAGTATAATAAATAGTGTGTACAATTCGTGCTAGAAGTGTCTTTTTTTCACTCATGTGGTTTATTTGGCTCGACTTCGTCTCGCCAAATAAATTTCCACATTTGTGAAAAAAAGTATCACTTCTAACACGAGTTGTACAAATAACTATTTCATCTAGTGTAAGTTTCGTTCTAGGAAAGATATTTTCAAAATGTTCTTAAGCATCTTTGACATGTTATATGATTGCCAGAACCATTATTTTTTAGAAACTTTTTTAATTTTAAAAATCGGTCCACTAGAACTATTATGGCTATTTTTATCGGAAGTTTCCGAGCTCCGAGCAAGAACTTGGGGTGGCACACATTTAAGTATTTAAATATAGCAGCGCCAAAATTTGAATTTGGAGAAATTAGAAAAATTAATTAAAATATTAAAAAATTTTAAAATAATTTTGGAAATTTTAAGAAATGCAAAAAAGACGAAGAGATAGTCGACCTGAATTATAAATTGAAAAGAAAATATAGTTGAGGTGATAATCTTGGGTGTTCGTATCGCTTAACGCACCTGTATAATTCTACACCATCGGAAAGAAGAACCGGCTCAGTGCTTCATCGTAGGTGTCTCCTGCCTCTGCGAGCTATCAACGGGGTAAGTCTTTTTACGCCAGCCGCCCCTGAGATTAGCGGCTGCAAGGTTTTAATCTAATTTTTTTACATCTTGGCACCGATTAAAACCCTAACAAGTCGCGCCCAACGTTAAAGAGTATCACGGTAGTGTTGGTTAGATCTTCTGATACAATTAACTTTTGGAGTCTTTTTTGTTTTCTTTCTGTTCGTTATTATTGGGTAATAGTCGCGTAATAGAACTTTTTTTATTATTTCCGATCTTTTTATTTATTTCGTTTTTGGGCATTCCTTCTTTTAGTAGATCGCAATCGAGTGTAGGCGACTCAGACCGCAATGTTGAGGAATTGGTTCGGCGTTTAGGTGGGTTGTTGGACGAGATACGTTGTACATCTCGGAACGATACGCGGTGGGTGTTTTTTTTTTGGGGAAAAATTCCAATCCACCGCCATTGATAACCACTGTAACAACCGAAGATAATGACAGTATGTCTAAAAGAAACACTAAAGATGATTTTAACGCGAATTTGTACCTCGACGGTTAAATACTAGTACACAATATGAGGGCGATCCTCATTCTATCGCTGTTAAAATACCTCATTTATAAATGGAATATTTATTTTGACGGGAGTAATAGCGTCACAGCTTTTATTGAAAGATTGAAGAATTACGGAAGCTAGGGGCGTGCCGAAATCCTAATTATTTCGGTCGGTAGCGGAATTGTTAAGAGGTAATGCTTTGACATGGTATCGCCCTAGACAACTTAGTATATATAAGTCAGCACTACGAGCCTAGTAGGCTCATGGCTTGGTTGGCTATTCTAGCCCATTGCTTTCTATCCCTGGCCAAAACTTTCCATCCTTCAATGTTCATCATCTCAAATCTCCACTTACTTTGCTTTTTATTTTCATATTTTTTCTCCATTGCAAAATCTATCAAAATTCTTCCATTTTCGTTCGTTTCTTTATGTAGACTGTTCTTTCCTATTGTTGGTTGGTATATCAACTCCTGTCCTATCTTCGCATTCCAATCTCCAACTATTATTTTCAGATCATATCTTGGAATACTGTCATATATCCTTTGTAATTCCTCGTAGAACTTTTCCTTAATAGTCCATTTGCTAAGAATACTTATGTGTGTCCTTCATTTACCAGAGATTCACCCATTTGGATATTGTTGGTAATTATCCAGTGATCGAAAAAAATTCGGGTAATAGTCTGTGCGAGCGGCCATTTTGGAGAATCGACGCCATCTTTAATTCTTATTCAAAATATACTGTATACGCATGTGAGGTGTCATTTTACATGTTTTTTAGGGTTCTAAACACGTTTCCGATATTATAAATATTGAAAAGTAATCAAATTGGTTAGTAATCATTATTAGTAAGGCAGATACGAATCAACATCTTTAAAACTATGCAAAAATAAGTAGGACATTTTAGGTTTTTTATATTTTTTAAGAACATATTTATTTTGTTCTATAAAATGTCGCAACTTTTAGGAGTTACAGACAAGGATGCCTCTTACGCCTTTGATGGTAAGGCGGCGTAGCTTATTCTTCTCGAATCACAGCCTGAGAGCGCAGGTGATTCGGAAATCTTCGTGGGTTCGAAATTTGTTTTTTATTTGCTTCTTGATTACTGCAATACTCAACTGAAATGGGAAAAAATTTTCTCGGCGGCGCCAGGCCTGAATAAAACTCGCAAGAAAAGATTAAAGGGGGGTTTATTCAGAACCAAAAGAATAGCAAAGTGGTTGGTTATGCAATATACAAAACAAAATACAATGGCGAGTTCGCCTCTATCAGACCTTATGGTTCCAAACAAGAAAAGCTGAAGGCGCTGTGGTAAAAACTACAATATTGACTACTTTTGGCAGTTATTTTGACCGAAACGATAACTACGTTCACCGGCTGTCGATTATAGCGTTAAATGCTATAGATTGTTAATTCAAAAACACTGCTTATTAATGCTGAATACAGCCGATAATGCAAACAAACGTGAACTTACCCAGTATCTGATGTACTTACGGTTATTGTTAGGTTTCAACAATTTATGCCTTAACTAGGAATCCATTCGTGTCGTGAGCGTTGCGTGAGACACTGCCATTTGATATTTGTGTTATTAATACGAATTGTGTTACAGAATAATCAAATAATTTTATGATAGAATTTGGTGAAGCTTATATCTAATCGTCGAGAATCAGTATACAGAAGAAGGGCCCATTGGAGGACCTCGATAAAACATTTGTTGCCATAACCTCAATCACGCAGGTGTAATGAGCGATTGTGGAGTGTGTCATAGAGTCCCCACGAGATATGAAGATTGCATCCAGTGCAAAATGAGGTGCAAGCATAACTATCACATTAAATGCATTGGTATGACCCTGGAAACGCTAAATGAAATTAACCAAGGCGGAGAGTACCACCACTGGAGCTGCCCAAGTTGTATTAACACAAAATAACAACTAATCCACATCCCCCAATAAATACAAACAAGGTAAATGATAATTTAGTTTCAGTACCAGATGGAATCGTTTTGGATGCCATATCGCAGGATTTGACCGATTACCTAACACAACCTGAAATTTCGCTTATCGAAGATCAAACAAATCAAAACACACAAATGCTGTCAAATACACAAACCACAGAGGCTTCAGAATGGCAAACTATTTCTTATTCAAAACGGGGTCGTGATGAAAGCCCAAGTCAAACCAGTAGAGTATTACGTCAGAAAACCTTGCATAATTTCATACCAACAACTATTGTGCAGAATCGTTATTCAGTGCTGCAACAAACCAATGATGACCAAAGCAACACAAAGACAGCAAAACCAAACGAATCTAAACCCGCCCTTATAATTATACCGGATGTAGTAAATATGGGTTTACTAATTAAAGACTTAGATTCGGTTGCTCTAAACCAATACACACTCAAATTTGTTGGTGATAGACAAGTTAAAATTCAAACCTGCAACGTTGATTACTATCGAAAAGTATTGGAATTGATTAAAACAAACCAAACACCTTATCACACCTTCCAACTTAAACAGGATCGCAGTTTCAAAGTGGTGCTGAGAAATATTCATCCAGGTAGTGACCCCAAAGCAATTAAAGAAGAAATTGAAAAAAAACGATCACAAAGTCATCAGAATTGTAAATATATTAAAAGACAAAAGAGCAACCCCATTGTTTTATGTCGAATTGGAACCGCGAGATAACAACAAAGACATATTCAAGATACAAGTTCTGTTACGACAAATAATAACCTTCGAACCACCATACCAGAAACGTGAGATACCCCAGTGCTCTCGATGCCAGAACTATGGTCACAAAGAAGTATTGCTCACGCCAACCCCGTTGTGTCAAATGTGGAAAACTACATCTTACACAACAATGCATCAAAACGAAAGATACGCCAGCCACTTGTGCTCTTTGCGCGGGATCACATCCTGCGAACTACAAAGGGTGTCAAATCTACAAAGAGATCCGAAATAGAAAATACCCACCTCTTCGCCCCAAACAACTTAGTCAAAAAGACCAACCACAATCACAAGACAACAGCAGAGCTTCTCCAGAGCCTTCTCGCCCTGCAACATTTCGACCCTCATTTAGCCAAGCAGTTAGAACCGATATACAGCAACCCCAATCAACTATTACCACACAACACAGCATCCCCGTACAAAATCCTAATCCAGGTATGGAACAAATGTTAATCAAACTCATGGAGAGAATGGATACCATGCTAAACCTTTTAACTCTCCTAGTCAGCTCAATTAAAAAATAATTAATAACAACCTAAAAATTGCAGTCTGGAACGCCAACGGCTTGACCCAACATAGTCAAGAGCTTAAATTATTCATCCAATCGCATAATCTCGATGTAGTGCTAATCTCCGAAACGCACTTCACAAACAAGAGTTACATATTATTTATTATTAATCAGGTATACATTCTTTCGGAATATTCCTACTTTTTTACAAAAGTCATTACAATTCATTTATCGAGGTGAATTACTCCCCATGTTCTCTTCTTTGTCGTTCTATAGTCCCGCGTGTGTTTTTGTCTCGTGCACTATCCTTCTCCATTCCAGTCTGTTCTCGCACTTTTCCTTCCAACCCGTTATTCCCATAGCCCGTAGGTCATTTATCACCTCGTCTAACCATCTATCTCTTGTTCTTCCTCTAGGTCTCGTCTCACTCGGTCTCCATTCCGTAATCTGTCTTAATACGCTTTGTGGGTCTTTTCTTGATATGTGTCCCAGCCATCGTATTCTCTGCGCCTTCATGTGTCTCACAATATCTCCATCGTCCAGGATTTCCATTACTTCAGCATTTGTTCTTTGCCTATACTGATTTTCTTCAATCTTCTTTAGGCCAAGAGTCGCTCTCAACAGCTTTCTCTCGAATGCTCTCAGTCTTTCTTCTTCTCGCTTATTCAGGTTTATTACTTCTGCGGCATATGTGACTACCGTTCTCACGAAGGTCTTATATATTCTCATCTTAGTTCGTATAGATATGCTCGTGCTTTTCAACACCTTCTTGTTTACGTGATAAGCTCTCCAACCTGCTTGTATCTTCTCTTGTATCTCTGTTGTTCTGTTGTTGTTTTTGTTCAGCTGGAGTCCTAGATACTTAAATTTTTCTACCTCTTCAAACGTATATTTTCCGATCTTTATCTCATTTTGTAGTGTACCTTCTTTTCTATTGAAGTTCATAAACTTGGTCTTGTTTTCATTGATCTTTAGACCCATTTCGGATGCTTGTTCTTCCATTTCATTGAAAATCTGGCTCATTTTCTGTCTTGATCTGGCTATAATTACGATGTCATCGGCGTATGCTATTATTTGCCATTCCTTCGTTACGATCGTTGCTCTGTTCTCTAATTTTCTGACTACTCTCTCAATCACCAAGTTAAACAGAGCTGCCGACAGCGCATCGCCTTGTCTTACTCCACTATTGACTGGGAATTCATCCGATTCGCTTTTCCCGAACTTCACTGTTGCTCTCGATTCCTTCATTGTCATCTGTATCAAATGCCTTAATTTTTTTGGTATACCCAATTCTACCAACACTTCAAATAGTTTTTCACGTTTAATCGAATCGAACGCCTGTTGAAAGTCTACAAATAGCAGGTATAACCCTATGTTATGTTCGTACGCTTTTTCGGTTATTTGTTTCATCACATGTAACGCATCAATTGTTGAACGATTCTCTCTAAAACCATGTTGATATTCACCGACTTTGTTTCTAATTTCGTTTTTTACTCTGTTATATATGAGTGTGACATAATCTTGTAAATCACCTGTAGTAGGGTTATTCCTCTATAATTTCTACATTCTTCTATGTCGCCTTTTTGTGATTGGTACTATTCTTCCTAATTTCCATTCTATCGGCATATCTTCTTTTCGCCAAATTTCAATTATTAGTTCGTATATTCTTTGCTGTATTCCTTCACCTGCATTCTTTATCAACTCACCGCATATTTCGTCTTTTCCTGGTGCCTTTCCATTTTTTATCTTGTTCATTATTGCTTTCATTTCTTCATATGTTGGTTCTGATACTGTTGTTTCTTCTGGTGTTTCTTCAGTTTTTACTGTAACTTTTTCGTCATTTAATTGGTTTAACAATTGCTGGAAGTGCCTCTTCCATATTTCCTTTATTTCTTCTTCATTGTCGCCGCTTTGACCGTTCTCATCTTTCATTGTTCTAGTGTTTACTTTGCGCTTTCTTGTTTGTTGTTTTATTCCTAGGTAAAATTTCTTAACGTTATTATTCTTACATTCATCATCTATCTCGTTCATAATTTCGTTTAGCCAAGCATTTTTTTTCTTCTTATACATCTTGTTTGCCTCCTTCATTCTGTCTTTATATATAGTTCGGTCCTCTTCCAGGCCGCTTCTTGGATATTTTGAATTAGGTTTTGCACTGCTTCATCCAGCTTGTATTCTGTTTTCATAGAAACATGTTGCGGGAGCTGTGTGCGTAATGTTTCTTTAAACATAGCCCAGTTGGTTTGGTTATTGTGCAGAGTTGCAGGTTTAGGTTGTACAGCAATTTAGCTCGAGAGGGTCGCTATGATCGGGGAATGATCCGACGAGAGTTCATAACAGGATTCTATAGTGAGGTAATTTTGTGATACACCTTTAACTACACAGAAGTCCAGCACGTCGGGTAGTTTTTCCTATCCGTGGGCCAATAGGTAGGCTGACCAGTGGAGCAATGGTTCAAATTTTCGTTTTCATAGCTTGGAAGAGCTGGCGACCTCGCGGGTTAGTTAATCGTGATCCCCAGTAAGTGTGTTTAACATTGAAATCACCACCCGCTATGAAACGACTACCAAGCGCGTTGAAGTAGTTCGTGTATTGATCTTGGCTGATGTTGTGGCCAGGGGGACAATAAACAGCTGAAATGGTGATTTGTCCGTAGAGTTCTTCAACAACAACACTTGTACCCTGAAGGTGCGCATGGGTATGTTTAAGTACTTCATAGTGTTTGATGCCTTCTCTAATAATAATTGCCGTACCGCCTCTGGCTCTACCACTGGGATGTTGGGTGTCATATATTTTGTATTTTGGTACCTTAAAGAAATTTTTATTTGTGAAGTGTGTTTCGGATATCAACATTATATCAATGTTGTGATTGGCTAGGAATATTTTTACCTCTTGGGTATGATTTGCTAGTCCATTGGCATTCCAGACTGCAATTTTCAGCTGTACTGGCATTACGGCATTCTGCTGAGCATTGTTGTGAGGAGGTTTAGTAATGTTTCCATTTTCTCCATCATCTTGCTCATCATATTCTCTAAATTTGAGTTTGGTTGGGATGGTTGTGGGTATGGTGAATTTATTTGAGGGGTTGGGGAGACAAATTGGGGCTGCTGTACCTCCTGTTATGTGTGCATAAGAGTTTCTAAAGGAAGCTACCGGTGGATTTGTGTTGTTGTACCTTTCTGGATTTGAGGCTGGTGGATGAGTTCTTTCTCTTAGTGGTGGGTAGGTTTTCTTCTGGAGGTTTTTGTATACTATACAACCCTTGTAGTTAGCCGGGTGATTACCCTCGCATAGATACATTGTACCCCACTGTCGTGTTCCTTTCTCGAGCAGTCCGTTGTGGCATGATTACCTGTGCACTTAACGCACCTTGGTTGTCTATAACAGAATTTCTTAGTGTGGCCATATCTTTGACATTTGGTACACTGCGGGATCTCTCGTTTCGGGTGTGGGGGTTTAAAACTTACTATTGAATTCATTAGTTTTTTCACATTGAAGATGTCTTTATTATTTGGACTCACTTTCAGTTCTACGTGGAATAATGGTAGCGGAATTTTTGTGGATTTTGCTAGAATGTAAATTTACTACGTTATGTCCAAGTTCTTGGATTTCTTTTTTTAGATTTTCCTGATCAGCCGTGGGGTGCATATTGCGTAATATTACTCTGAATGATCTTTCACTTTTCAGTTGGTAAGTGTGGAAATGAGTTCCCTTTTCGGTTAAAGCTGTAAATATGCCAGAGTAGCTTTTATCTGTTTTAGGTTGTAGGCGTACCTGGTCATTATACAATACCTTCATCACATATAAACCATTGGCAGTCTCTTCCAGTAGCTTCGTTAATGGTGAGATATTCTTTACGTTGTCGATAAATATGGGTGGAGGGTTGGCGACTTTTGGAGTTCTTGGTTCTTCCACTGGATTGGCGTTATTAACCGCATCCCCCTCCTGTGACAGGCTCGCAAATTGATTACTTGTTTCGGTAGGGGGCCGGGCGCTTAGCCAGTAGTTTTGTAATATTGTCTGTTTTGAGGCTTTTCGTTGAATTTCTGGGCTGTCTCTTCTACCTCTCTTTCTGCTGACAGTTTGCCATTCGTTTCCCTGTCTTTGTGGTTGTACCGTCGAAATCGGGAAGACCTGTTGTTGCCCAGAACATTGCATTAGCGGTGGATAGTCTTGGTTATAGTAAACCCTTGGTTGTTGGTTCATTTGGGGTAAGTACGGGCCTGGCTGTTGGTTTATTAACTGGGCATTTTTGTCATAATAAATGTGGTTTAACGCCAGCGAGTTCTCTCCTGGCAATTTTGAAGTTTCTCCGTAAGGCGGTCTTACCCCTAGAGGGGAGTTTTTGATCCTTGTATGGGGTGGAGTTCGCTGCATGGTTGTATTTACATACCCATAACCCCACTTTGTAGCAGATTCTAAATGAGTCTGTATTTAAATTACTTGCTGAGCACTTGGCGGAAAACACTCACACAATCTCTGTAGTAATCACTCTATCCGATAACCACTATATCACTTAATTGAAGTACAATACAATAATTATCAAACACAAAACTTGCATCCAACAACAAAGTCGATATATCGCATTCGATGTCAGGGCCGGACTATTAAAGCTAAGTCCGTGAAAGATGTAAATCTTTCAGTGTGCCTTAGCGTCCTTATTAACCGACCAATATTTAATTTGAAAACGGCTGCGTATGCCTTTAACCGAATAGGATTTTTTATTTATCTTAGGTTTTTTTCTTAAACCCACCGTGGAAAGCGTGAGAAGCAAACGTAATTTTTTTCAAAAGTTTTCAAGGGGTACCCTTATGATTTTCTCGTGAAAAATAAAATTTATTTAATTTTGAATCAAGCGGGATTTATTTATTTCTCCACTAATACTGAACATTTTGCAATACAATTTTTTTATAAATTTCTTTTGGGTTTGCCCACAATGTTGGCCCGACCCAGGTAACACACAATAGTATATTCAACGAATAAAATACGTTTATACCAAACGTTACAATCGTCGATAAAACGTATAATCATAACGTATATAACAAGTCTTTTTGGTCATTGCGTATCCAAATATATAGACGTATATAGTGTACTTATATTATACGTACCTGATGTACGTATATTATCCATTTCAGAACTACGTGGATAAACCGTATAATGAAAACGTATATTATCCGTCTTTTTGGTCATGCCGTATCCAAATATATAAACGTATATAGTGTACTTATATTATACGTACGTGATGTACGTATATTATCCATTACAGGACTACGTCGATAAACCGTATAATGAAAACGTATTTCTTACAGTTTTGGTATGCAAAATTATTAATAAAAATAATTATTGTTTTCAGAATTTTTACTGTAAATTTATTATTTCATCAAGTTATTTCTTAATGTAAGTAAGGTCATTTAAAATCACAATTAATTGTTTGCACTGCTGCGTGAGTATACTATTGCCTGTAAAATTACAATTGTAAGTTTAGTGTTTACCTCAATTTTAAATTTATTTACTAAATTTTACTTACTTTTTTTGGACCTCGTCGGGGTTCGAACTCACGATATCCAGACCTTCAGCGGAGCACTGTATCCATCTATCCATGAAGGTTATTACGTTAGTTTTAGGTTATTTTACCTGTCATAAACATGACAGTCATTAGGAGCTTGTTGATTTACAATAATGGGTTAAAAAAATTATGGCGAAATTCTGATAAAAAAAATTGGTAGTAATTATGAGCATTTATTTAAAACAATTAAAAACAGAAAAATAATTTTACAATAGATAATAGGTACTCTAATTTTTCAGTTTTGCATTTGCATATTATACATTATATATATAGTATATATAAGCTTGGAGAGTGGGATGCGAGAAACGGATACATTATATTGAATTATAATTATTATTATTATTGATAAAATTGTCACATTAAAACTTTTGATGTATAATAGGAAAAATTGCATAACCACTCTTATAGTTAATAGCAACGCATTTAAACTCTATTTGTGAGAAAGCAAAATTTTCATGCTGTTTACTCTCATGGCAAACATAATAAATATTTAATTTTGATGATGCTATTGGGTATTTGTACAAATCGTACATGTATTTAAATGGAACGCCGGTACACTGGTAGTTACCATTTAAATAAAAATTGTGGTAATTATAAAAACTTTATGGTTGGCGAACACAACATTGTTAGGACTTTTAATTGATAAGTCTAAATCATTACTATTAGCTTTGATGCATTTGAAATAATTAATTTCTTCGGCGAATTTTTCATCAACAATCACTTCAGATTTATCAATAATTTTCTGGTGATTATTGGTAACACTAAAATCCGTTTCTTTAATGCGATTGAAAATTTGTTGTAAAGGTAATTTTTGTCCTCTTATTTTTCTTTTTAATTTTCCTAAACAATTTTCAAATTCAAAGCAACTATAGCTTTCTAATGGACCATATCGTTCTACATCGCTGCATATATGAATTAACGAATGAATATTGTAAACAACAAAATATTCATCGTATATATCAGGACAGGAATTGACAAATATATGTAAGGCGTTTTTGGCCTCATTTATATACATTTTTGAAAAATAAGCATTTGACAAAATGAATGCAGCTGCATGAAGCAGTAAAAAATGTTTATATGTTTTGCTACCGACATTATTTTTTAATAAAATGGGTCCACCATATAAAAGAAAAAATCTAAATTCGGTAGCTTTCCATCTTTTAAGGTCGCTCAACGAACGCAATTTTCTAGAAAATTCGTCGGGAAGCTTTAAATTTTTAATTATAATATTAATAGTGCAAATGGAATGCCTGGACATTCTAAATTTTCGATTGCCTTCCACTGCAAATAACGGCATGCAAATAACGGCATATGAACCCTATACATTAACAATTATTTAAATATTACAAGTAAATCTAGCTTAGGGCTTAGGTCTGTTAATATTAAGCATAGATGAAAGAGATGAAAGAAGAGATACTATATCTTTCGTTTATAGTATTAAGCCTTCAGGTAGCTTTTGAAGTTTGTAGGTGCTTGAAGGTAGCTTGAAGTAACTCCGTTTCTAGACTGAATTTTGAAAAAAATTATATTAAGTGCAAACGTCTATATGAAACATTTATGCAACGTGTAACATATTTCAGAATATCGCATATGGTAACTTACATTAAGTAACGTATAATATAATATGCACGCAACAAACAAAACATACACCATAACCAAACAGACCGATTATATACGTTTTCATTATGTATAATATATGTACACTATATTTGTCTATATATTAGGATACGCCGTGACCAAAAGACGGACATTATACGTTTTAATACAGTTTATCGACAAACTACTACCACGGATAATATGCGTACATCAAATACGTATAATATATGTATACCTGCATACGTCTATATATTCGGATACTTTATAATCAAAAGACCTGTTATATACGTTGTGACTATACGTTTTATCGACGATTGTAACGTTTAGTCTTGACAATTTTTATGTTTAATACAGCATTGCGTATTATACATCGGTATACTTTTATAAAACAAATATTCTAGCTTAATATTTTACGTTTTTAGATTAAAATTAAAAAAAAAATATTTTAAATGCATATACGTCTACAAGAAACGCTTTTTCGGCGTATGCTATATTCCAAAATTATACTATTCCACATTTGGTAACTTATAAGTATATTATATACATCTATTAAACGAATTCTCTAGCTCAATATCTTACGTTTCAAGATGAAAAGTAAAAAAAAAAAGATTTTAAATGCATGCGTCTGCATTAAACATTTATTCAATGTATATCTTATTCCAAAATTATACTATTGTGTATTTGAAATATTTAGATGTATTTATATACATTTACTAAACAAATTTTCTAATTCAAATTTCTACGTTATTGGATTATAATAGCAAAAAAAAAGATTTAAATATATTCGAATATATCATACGTATATTCAACATATTTCGTAGATCATAATTGTACCATATTAAATATATAGTCTATAAACATTGTATAATATACGAATATTTTAAGTTTGGTATATAGTGTGT
The DNA here is from genome assembly GCA_036346125.1 of Lycocerus yunnanus. Taxonomy (NCBI): domain Eukaryota; kingdom Metazoa; phylum Arthropoda; class Insecta; order Coleoptera; family Cantharidae; genus Lycocerus; species Lycocerus yunnanus. Next base: position 60,111 of record JARFIX010000266.1, read on the forward strand.
ATATTTTAAACGTATAATAAACTAATCAAAATTAAACGTATCCCAAAAATATACTATATATACCAGAAATATACGTATAATATCCGATCGTGTGTTACCTGGGGACTGTGTTAAATTTTAAAATACCGACAAAGTAAGGTTTCTCTCTGATTTTTCTGAAAAACGGAAGGAAAAGACATCTTGCCCAAAACAGATACACCTTTTTAGAAATACATTGCACTGTTTCCAAGTAAGTTTTGCTTCGTTGCGGCTAGGTTCATCAAAATATTTTTTTCCAAATTTTTGAAAATTAAACATTTTTGCATTTTTTTACAATTTGCAATTTTTGGGTTGTATTAGGTGATTGCATTTTAAAAGGATTTCTTCATGGTAATCAGAACGTGATGTAGTAGTGGACAACACTTGTGCGATGTTGATGTGAGGTATGATAAGCTTTTCCTTTTTTATTTGTAACATTAGTTAGATACAAAATTTTGACGTGTGACAATTGTCCAAGTTCTCGACATTGCGTACACATGTTTTCATACCTCACGTTCTCAAAATATACTTGTTTAACACGGGTGTACCTTCGGCTTTCCTTTAATACCTATCTGCCTCCGACCTTCGTCTAATATGAAGTGGCGTCAAGACTTGAGAAAAAATTCAACAATTCCTGTCATCAATAATATTCAATTTTTTTAACAAATAGCAACGCCAAATTTGAATTTGAAGAAATTAAAAAAATTAATTAAATTATATTTTCTTTTCAGTTTTTCTTTAATTTTTTAAGTTTAATTTCTAAAAAAGAAAAAGAATCGTAAATGTCGAGTTTCCAAACATTTTGTCTTTTAGCTGTTTTGACTTGACATGGTTTCAAAGGTTTAAAAAATAATTCAACAGTTTCTGTCATCAAAAAATATGCACTATTTTCTAATTCAAATATAATTTTATAAGAGTGTAAGTTTAATTAAAAAAAACAATCGAAAATATTCAATAAACCTTAAAAAAACTCGTTCTGTCTCTCTCGCTCTCATACAAAACGAAATTTGAATATCGACTGTCAAATTAATTCGATAAAATATAATCTGACGTTTGACGTTTTTTAGGAGAGGTAAATCGACGGTTGATGCATTGCACTTGTTAAAACAGATACTGGAAAAAGTTGCGAACACGGCATGGATATTCATCTGTTATTTGTGGACTTCAGACAAGCGTTTGATAAAGTTAATAGAAACAGGCTGATGAACATTATGAAGGAATTCAATATTCCTTCTAAATTGATAAGAATGACATGGGCAACACTAAACGGTTCAAGAGCCACTGTAAGAACAACCGAAGGAGATACAGACAGCTTTGAGGTAAACTGCGGAGTGAGGCAGGATGCCTTGTCAGCGACGTTGTTCAATATCGCACTAGAAAAGATAATCAGGATCACCGGCTGTACGGGTTCAATAATGAATAAAGAAAGCCAGGTGATAGCATATGCAGACGATGTTGTCATAGTATCTAGAACAAAAACGGAATAATGGATACACTCAGGTTAATAAAAGAATTGTAAATATGAGGACTAATCCCCCTCAAGAAACGGATTTTGTAAGTCCGTGAAGGACAGCTATATTCTTCAATAGAATGTAATGCTATTAATAATAATAACATTACCATCACAAAAGACATTTCGAAGCATACTTCAAATCACTTGGCCATCATTGCCGGAGGCGATTACAATGCCAAACAATTTTTGGGGCTCGAGGCTGATAACACCTAGAGGCAGACAATTGTACCTGCAAAATTGCGGTCTACTGCCGCTATCATCAGGTGAACCTACCTACTGGCCTACTGATCTAAATAAAATCCCTGACACTCGATTTTTGCGTTACTAGAGGAATTTCAATTACCTAGAAGTTGAAACATGTCTGGATCTATCATCCGACCATTCTCCTCTCCTAATCACTCTCGATTCTCGTGTCTTTAAAATTAATAAACCACCTGCATTATTCAACAAAAATACGGACTGGGAAAAATTCAAAGATAGTCTCTCTTGCAATATAAACCTCAACATCTCACTAAAACAGCAATAGAAATAGATGAAGCAGTGGAACACTTAACAACATCAATCCAGCAAGCCTCATGGAACGCCACTCCACCTGCGTCGACCAATGATAAACCTGGATATTGCCCTTGGACATAAAAAAAAATAGCAGACAAGAGAAGGCTAAGAAAACGCTGGCAGCAAACCCACTCTCTAAACGACAAAACAAACTTAAACATAGCCACGAAACAACTTAAAAAATTGCTAAATGATCATAAAAATGAGGGTATCAAAAATCTCCTTGAAAACCTCTCAGCTACTGAAACAACCGATTATTCTTTGTGGAAAGTCACGCGTGCCACATTAAAAACACAAAAGACCAACCAACCAATTCGAAAAACCAATGGAGAATGGGCCCGGAATGACAAGGAAAAGGCCAGTGCGTTCGCTGAACACTTAGTCAATGTATTTCAACCTCCGCCAAGGGAAATTCCACTTGAAGAAGAATATCCCATACAACAGCTACTCTTAGCTCCATACCAAATGAGCCCGCCAATTAATAAATTCAAACTTTAATTCAAAATCTTTAATCAAACAAAACCAAAAAAACCCAAAAACCAAAAAAAAGGTTATGATCTGATAACGGAAGGAATTCTTCAAAATCTACCTGAGAAGGGATTCAAATTACTTCGAATAATATTCAACAGTAATATCACGAGTGATATTTATTTTGACAATTTATCGAACAATAATTTTAATTTAAATAAAATTAATTTTTAAATTAAAATCAACAAGCATAGGTAAGTACGTTGCTAAGATATTGTTGATAGATATTATTTAGTCGACTGCTATTATTTTTCTTGTTGCCACGGCGATGGCAAGAGTGCACCCAGCATAATATTTGCTGCAAGAATATCAGATAGCTTTTGATTGGTCCATGTGACTAAAACGGATCAAACACATTGGATGATATAATGTGTGGTAAATTCATTCTACGTAAATGAAAGTAAAAAGTATTGATTGTACTTTTTGTGTGTAAATGAGAAAAAATTTACATTTCTTGTGTAAATGAGGAAAATTAACCTCACCGCCTACTATTAAATTCCTAATAAGTGATACCAAACCTCAAAGAAAATCAGGGTATTATAGATATTCTAAAAACGGGGTTTTTGTTGGAATTAACTTTTTGAATATTTGCCCCGGTTTTAATTTAGAGCCTAATTGTGAAACTACACTACTTCTATAACAACTTTCGAAACTAAAGCGAGGTATGAACAGAGAATCACCCGAATACAAGGAAATGAACAGAGCTCTCAAAAAACAGATCAGAAAGGATGTGAGATCGTACAACACCAAGTGCATTCAGGACATTATAAGTGAAAACTGTAACATGAAGGTGCTAAGAAACAAATTTACGAATGGCAAGCAAAGATTAATAAAGCTAAGGAATAGCCAAGCAGATATCACCACAAACAGATATGAGATTGCCAAGATAATTAAAACCTTTTTCCCGCTACTGTTGACGTAAGTATGCCTTATGTCCATAGTTACAATAGACGTAAGCTGATCATAACATTTGTTTATATAATTTTCGTTGACGACGGAACTTAATAGTCACTTACACTCCTAGGAAAATAATAAAATAATGATAAATTAATATTTTAGGAGTATTTATTTGTAAAAATGAAATGTACAATTTAAAAACAAGGAATTTTTTATAATTACATGCTCGTTTTCCAGAAAATCAGTCCCACACAAACTGTATTACAAAGCAAACTTAGAAAATAAAAGTAACGAAATGAAAATTGAATTCGAGTTATGACAATCAAATGTCAAAATTGTTTTTAAAATAATTACATTAAACTGGTACATTGCAGTAGCGGAAAAATATAATAAGTTACACGGCATGTGGGACTATTAACACTCTCGGAAGGTAATATAATCCTCGGCTTCCGCCTCGGATTATATTAACCTTCCTTGAATGTTAATAAGGTCCTTACATTCCTAGTAGCTTAAATAACTATTACAGGCAATTATATACATCAACAGTTAATGAACCCGGTAAAACCAGAAAACGAACCATCATGAACGTGGGTTCGGAGGACATGCCTAACATAACAACATCTGAGATTTGGAAAGCTTCGACTCAAATGCAGAACAAAAAATCCCCAGGTGAAGACAGAATGAAATGCTGAAAATCGGGGGGGGAAAGTTCTGAAAGCGTTAGCAGTCCTTTTCAACAAATGCTTGCAAGATGGTATAATACCGGATGAGTGGCTCAACGCAGAGGTAATAATATTATTCAGAAAAGGTGATAACAGTAAAATAGAAAACTACCGTCCTATAAGTCTCTTATCCCATATATATAAATTACTGACTAAGGTAATAACCAATCGTCTTACAATAGTATATTACAGTACTAGTGAAGAAAGCACGTGTTTCGCTCACGCATGGGCCAGTTCGATGTAAAACATATTTAATGGATTTTTGTTAGTCCTGCGTTTTATAATCCATGTATTAACTACTGTGTGTCCTAGTTCCCGCAGATCCTTTTTAAGTTGTTTAGTATCAGACAATGGGTGTAGGTTTTTTAATACTAATCGACAATGGGGGAGTTTAATTGGTAGTTAATTTTTAAAATAATATATGAATATGAAAGTCAAATAAAAATGATCCATATTTATACAATTGATTGATCTGAAAACACCCTGTAAAATTTTTTTAAAAATTTTGAAGTTTTAATAGTTATTTATGCACCAAGGGCGTAAGTCTTAAAAGCACTTACGCACCGTGGTTCATACAACGTTTTTCCTAATAGCGGCCAAAAATTTTAAATTAAATAGTTACATTATCGCTCTAATATACTAAAAGATACCGAATTTTTTGAACGAATCGTTGGGGAAGAATAGGCGAGCCGCAGGCGAGCCTTCGCCCCGCAGGGGCGACCTTCCGAAGCAGAAAAACGTCCTACGTCCGGTAGGCTAGGTGGTTTTACGCTAAATTATCGATAAATCGCTCTAATTAATTAATTAAAAATCGATTAGAACCGTTGCGCCTCTGTGTTCTTTGTCGGATTTTTGTTCGATTTTAAGAATAAACGTCCACATTTTTGTCTCACGCTTTTGCATCTCTCT